>JAIPRK010000268.1:611-270351 GCA_025469195.1 Chaitophorus viminalis
ACACAATAAATTGTATTATCTTTTATTAAAACTACCACAGCAATAGATCCACTCAACTAATCCTCTAACAATCTATCTTCGGCCATAGCTGTGTCCATTTCCATAAAACCCTATGAATTAAATACGTATCAGAAATGATAATCAAGAATTTGTTTAAAAAAAAAAAACTAATGTAATATTACTTGTTGTAATGCTTCTCTAATATTATTTTGTTCATACTCAGGTCTTTGAGTAATAGATGTGTGTAAACGTTTGCCAGCATATTGAGCTATTCCTTCACCTAAAAATCCAATATTTATAATACATTAATAACTTTTTAATTTCTATTAATTAGTTTATAATTATTTCATAATTGTATGGAAGTATATACTGATTTATAAGGAATAGTAAATAATTACAATTTGAAGTCTATAAATAAATATATGTGGCCAAAACAATATTAGGATAATCATAGTTTAATATTAGTTACCAATGTATAAAATAAATACATAATTATAAATAAAAAAAAAGAACTGGATGGGCCTTGCTCTGCTGTATAGTTGGGGGTGAAGTATACCTCGTTCATAGGATAGGTCATTACAATGGATTTGTTAAATTTGAATGCAGTGATAGGTATCATTGAATACAAAAAACAATTCTGAACGGAGATGATATGTTGATCTAAAATGGGTATATAATAATATAGTATTTTATATTTAAATTGAAATATAATGCAATAGTATGCAATTTCGTAAAAATTTAAATTTCAAATGGTCATTAATTTTTTTTCTTTAAGTCCAGTAGAAATTGTTTTATAGATTTTTGAAGAGTAACTTATGGATAACCTAGTGTTAAAATGTTGAACCTTAAGTATGAACAGAATAAATTTTATGAATTTTTATCTACAAAATAACTTGCAAATTATCGTAATTTTGACACATTTTATACAAATTTGAGCTTTATGGGCTTATAAAAAAATTTTGAGTGAAACGATCTCCGATATTTTTTAGTTACGATAAGTTTAACTTATTATAAACCTTGTATTAGTCAATTTTCAGCCAATTAAATTTTATAACCGGATTTGATGACATATCAACTGTCCAGGTTATCTATAAGGCAATTATTACACCATAATATGTATTACCTATTTATAACGAGCGTTTTAAAATGAATCGAGGCTACAAACGGCCTATGGAAAAAGTCGAGTCCAAGTGTTTTCAGAAAGAATGCTATTTTCATTTCGTGGTTACCTCGCTAGAAAATAAGTTACAATGTACAAGTCGTGCAATTCGTTTTTCGATTACAGCAACACTGCGCTTGTAGAGAATACTCTTAAGTCTAAATCTCTATCAAAATAACCTGCTTACGGTATTGTTATTACGATTGCATAAAATAATGGATGATATAAATCTATATGTATCAGTGATTTTCAAACTGGGTGCCATTGCGATTATCTCAAGGTGTGCGTAATTTTGAAAAATGAAAATTATTGTGTTAAATATTTACAAAAATAAAGTAAAATTTCGTTTATCTAATCTGGTGTCATCAAAATTATTATACACCTAATGCCATTGATTTTAGAATATTCTGTATTCTAAAATCAATGCTAATGCCTAATTATCACTTTAAAATGGTCACGAGAAAATGACCATGACAGTTACGTACCGTGAACATTTTATGAAGAATACAGTCGTGTACCGTGATTGAAAAAGTTTGAACCAACCAATAATCCATACTTTATACCAGATTGTTTTTTCGATTTTTTTTTTTTTATTTTTTTTTTTTTTAATCGTTAGAACTTTTCAAGCTGATTACGAATCTGCAAAAAATATGTTGCCGCTCACACTTAGTTTGGAAATCATAGCCGTTTTAATATCCTGTATTATACTGCAGATATCAAGAGTAGTACATGTTGCTCAGAACACGATTATATATACACAATGCGGAACACGCAAAAAGAGCCAAAGGGCGTTATTTTAATCGTTTATTATTTATTATTTTTTTTTAGCGAAGTCCTAAAATTTTAACTACTCAATTTCTGCAGTGTCCATAATGAAATCGCGTAGCTAACGAGTGAGGATGCCCAAGGCCCATTCCTGTATTTATATTTTAAACTATAAATATGTGATTGAGTAGTAATAACGTGAGACTTCTGGATCCGTTTTTTTTTTAAATACAGAGAAATATTTTTTGCTTCAAGCCATGAATTTTACATATTTCAGCATATTTCTACCGTCTTAAAAGAACTCAATTTTTAATTTCAAAAAAAATATATGTTTCACTTAATTTTTACTTAATTTTTTACATAATAGAAATATACTTGAAATATGAAGAATTACATTAGTTTTAATTTTTTTTATGTTTCATTCATGATATTTTTATTATAGCTCCTTATAACAATAAAATGTACGCTAAAACTTGAAAATTCTGTTTTAAACGTATTAAATATTATTAATTTAATTTGATACAAAGGTATGAGTTATTATCCAAAGACTTGTTACTATAATGTCTATTAAATTTAATACATTAAATGTATTATTAGTTTAAACATTTCTTTTGTTGCATATTAATAAAAAGAAATGTTTAAACTCAAATAAACAAAACAAAATAATTTATTAAAATGATGACTATATTATTTTTACCTTTATTTTAGTTTATCAAATTTTCAGTATAATTACTTCTAAGAAATAATTCTTAAAGTCATGAAAAGTAATACTTTTAAATAGGTGCAATAAAATTGGTGCTATCATTTTATGTAACTATATATGTAATAAAAATTATTTGAAAACATGAAAGTAACATTTGATCATTCAATAACATTTGTAATATACGATTGCAAAAAAAAATGTAACTCCAAACGTCGGGTAACATAAAAAGGTGAACGAATGATATATTTATGTTTTCTTCTTTTATACTTTAAACAAATATAACAAAAGCTATATCTCTATTCATTATTAATTAATATTAAAGTCACGTATTATCTATGTATAGTGTTTTATTGTATTATTTAAATCATTACCAGAGTTTGTATTGTATAGTTTAAAATTTTGATTATTATGGTAGTCAATTATATATATAAATATCTACTATTAAACAATGTAATTGTAGTATGGTATTTGAAAAGTAAAAGTTTATTGTTTGCATTAATACATTGCTTAATAATATCAATGGTCAAATTATATAAAGGAATTAACCATTGGCGAATACAGGGGGGGGGATTCTAACCCCTGCGAAATGTATTATAGTACTGTTAAATTTGTATTTAAGTTTTAGATTACAAATTATATTTATTATCGTTAAACCGATAACAAAGCACTTCCCGTAAAATATCGTAAACCCCCCTCACCGAAAATTTTTTCTTGCGTTCGTCGCTGGAATTGACCTTTACAATTATGTATATTGATTTTGTAAAGTTACTTACCTAATATTATGGTGCTCAATCGCTCAATGGTGCAAAAGGTTTGGAGACAACTGACCAGTGACCGCGATCGGATAGCATAGTTCATGCGTTAAACCATAGATCGAAAAGCTTTTGGATAATTACGTGTATTAGTTTCCATGGAGGTTGTATTTATGACAGGGGTACCGGTGAACTTTGTAATAATTGTTTTATGTGGTAGTGAAATTCAACGGTAACAAAGGGTCGAAAAATAACGGCAATCCGTGTGCTCCACAATCTGGTTAATCTGGTTAATCAGATTGGTCATCTGAATAAAATATAAATCTGATGTTTTTCGATGTTCCTCGAAAATTCTAAAAATCAGGAGGACAATCCGATTGCTTCTCGATGAAATCCGACAGCACACCTACAGACCACGGCTGTAGATAGTATGGTTGCGCATCGAGTTACGAAAAAGTGGCAACCGAAAGTTCTTATCAAATGTACGAAAAATGACCGAAAAAGTCACGTTTTTGCGCCATCTAGGTCATGCTATGCTGTGATTCCATTTAATTTTAGAAATTTAAAAAAAAAGTGTGGTAAAATTCAAATAGTTCTACTTGACATCCGCGAAGAGCGCTACTAATACTTAACTTTTTTGAATCTGAGATAAGAACTTCCGTATGCCACCATTGAACATAGTGTAGTATTATGGGCCGACGTGCAACCGTACTATCTACAGCCGTGCTACAGACTGAATAGGATGGGGGCGCGAAGCGATGACACGATAAGGTTTTTTTCAGTGTTCCTTGATCATCAAGTCCGATGCTTCATCACTTCATCAGTTGGAAAACTAGATGAATTATCATAATTATTGAGGAACACACAGACACAGTATTTAAACAACGGGCATGTGTTTACTTTACTGTTTTTAACTAGTCGGTAGTGAAAACTGAAAACGAAGTTACGAAGCTGGGTTGAGCGTATTTTCGTTAAAAATTAAAATAAAAATGGGACTATGGGAGTTCTTCAGTACCGGTAGCGCAGCCTGTGGCGGATGTTGTAACTGCTTGGCGTTTTATAATAGCGTTATTCGTTTTGACAAAAAGTGTACACCACCAATGGGTTCGTTTTGAAATAGTGTATTCGTAGGTACCTACACGCTGTTCGTTTTAAAAAAGTGTTTTATTAGTGTACACTTTTTTTACACCAACCGTATATATAAATTAGAATAAATAGAATAACCTTAGAATAAATTTTATGAATTTTTATCTACAAAATAACTTGCAAATTATCGTGATTTTGACACATTTTATACAAATTTGAGCTTTATGGGTTTATAAAAAAAATTTGAGTGAAACGATCTCCGATATTTTTTAGTTACGATAAGTTTAACTTATTATAAACCTTGTATTAAATTTTCAAGAGTTTTCGGTCAGCCAATTAAATTTTATAGATATTAAAAAAAAATATTTACAAAAATCGAAAATTTAAATTGTCCATAAATAAGTCAAACTATGTCAAAATACTTTGAAAACTTAACCATGTATGGAAAAAGCTAATATAAAGATTTGGTGAAAATTTCAAGTGTTTGTGATTTTTCGTTTTTGAGTTAGAGCATTTAAAAAAATGTATTTTGTCAAAACGTGAATTTGCGTAAAATTTCCCGTTTTTTCGTAATATTTTTATCGTTTTTTTTGACGCTTTTAAAAAGTATTGAGAAAGTTGCATTTTTGACTTGCCCAAGTACCATTTACATTCACTTTCCTTTCAGTTGCTGTTTAAGAAAATCGAAGCATTTTTACTGCCCCAAAACGTGATGACAGACACAAAAAAGAAAAAGATAAAAAAAACACACATCATTGTAAAATCAATAGATTCCATCACTCCGTTTAGAATCTAAAATATATATTGCACTAAAATCCAAGGCTTTACCGAAAATTAAAATTTTAATATTTTTAACTACTTTCTCTACAAATCCAATTATCTAGCATTTTAATTTCCAACATACCTAACTTATTAATCCCATTCCAAGAACCCTCTATATATGCAACGAAAATGTCAATAAAAATCGATAATATTCCAATAATTGATTCTTTTGTATATTTTCCACCTGGTTTAATTAATAAATTTATTAAGGGTAAGATATTTCCAGATTTATTTAAAACTTTAGGATAAAAAAAGAATTTATAGTTGGGGAGACTTCAATGCAGAACATTCACTGTGAGGTTGGTTATTTAATAATGAAAGAGGAAAATCACTTATTCACTTCATCCTGCTCTAAATAATGGTCAGCTTTTATTTATCTTTCTACCTGGGTCACTTATTGGCCTTCTCATTTAGATAGAAACCCTGATATTTCTTTATTTCTTCATAACTAATATTCCAAACCAAACCACTTAAATACTATTATCGACAATATCAGCCTTATATCTAGTGACCATACTACTGTTATGCTCTCAATCGGAGGATTTTCTACATAGAATTCAACCCTCGGTCACTAAAAGTCCAATTTACAAAAGACCATCGTTACACACCTTAGATAAGTTAAACATTATTATAAACAGCTTAATCTATTTCAAAACTTAATTGAAAACACATTTATAAAATATAATTACTCTTTGATGCCTGGACCACCGAATCCAAGGGTCATGCGAGGTATTATTAATAAATCTAATATTTGATTATACCAATGATTATATCATTTATATCGTTATATTTCTGTATTAGAATGCTTGATTTGGGGCAAATTCCTCATTCATGATATTCGTGTGAAGAACCAAAATACGTATCCCTCCCATAGTACAAATAAGTAATAACTATAATATTGTGTAGGTATATACTATATAGACATTGGGTATACATTATTGTCTTTAAAATTAATAAATACATTTTTCAAAAAATAAAATAAATAAAACTACTTAGTGTTTATATTGTTTAGAGTTGAGTTATAAAATAGAATTTGATCCTATTGATTAAGCTAAGCCAACAGGGAATACGAGACATTAAATTAAAATCATCGATGAAAAAATCATATGGATATCTTGTTATATGTAGATTTATATAAAAAAAGGTGAGACTCCAAGGTCATACAAGCGATCAGGGTTCGGTGAATGATATTGTAAATTTTAAACCAGTCAAACCAATAATGTACTAATATCTATTGACTATTGCTCTCGAAAACCCGATTTTGAGGGGAAAACAATCGCGTGGTTCAAATTTCTTAATAATATAATATGTTGGACTTAAAATCGAATATTTTAAGGGTTAATATACAGCACAAATTTCATAAAAATATTTCGAAAATCATGAAATGTCTTAAAAATGCTAAACTCAGTAAACATTTCCATAAAATGCTTCTTCTTCTTGTGGGTTACGGCCTTCAAGACCATCCCTGCAAACAAATTTGTCACCATCTTTCCTTATCCTCTGTAGCTTCTCTCCACTGTGTATTTGGTCCTACTGCTTTAACATCCTTTTTGATACGATCCTCCTATCGTAAACGCGGTCTTCCTATCGGTCATTTCCCAGTCGGATTTTCTTTAATAACCACCCTCTTTCCTCCAGGCATATCCAGCCCACATTAATCTTCTCCTATTAATTTCAGATATAATATCTGGTTTTTGAAACAAGTTCTTCAGTTCATTATTGTGGCGTATCCTCCATTCTCCAGTGTCAGAATCGATACAGGGTCCATAGATTCTTCTTAGAATTTTACGTTCAAACACCGCAAGTCTTGTTTCCTCTACCTCCATAAAATGCTACGACAACCGAATTAACAATTACCTATTTCATGTTTGTATATCATTTGTATATTTGCATCCATGCTAAAGTTAATAGAAATCAACAGAAAACTTTGTATCTGCAGACTGCTGTGTACATTTGAGATGGGTATAGTTGAAAACAAACAAGTGACAAGTTATATGGTAAAACATGTTATTTATACTTTTGGTCACACGTAATACGTAAAAGGGTGAACTGTTAATAATCAACATAAAACTTTGTATCTAGGCGGTACCCAGCATTTGAAATATAGTCCAACCGGCAGTAAGTGACAAGTCCAAACCCCAAGCAAAATTAATCGGACATCCGATGTCGTCATCGATCAATAAATGCAAGTTTGAAAATCATCGGTATCCGATATAAAAAAAAAAGTTGTCCTCTGCAGGCATACTTACAGCGCTATCTAGGTTTTTACCGTTAGCATTCACTAGTCGTATAGATGTTGCTTATTGACCTCATCGCACCAAACTTCTCACTTGTAAACGTTGAAACTTAATACTTAATATATATACAAACAAAATTACAATGTACTTTGTGTTGTATAAAAGGAGAGACGGTTAGCACTCCCCTAGACAAGGATGGAATTACACACACATACGGTCATGGGCACTGTTGTCGTTGCTGTCAACACATGACCACGTTTTTTTTGTCAATCTGATTTCATAAACTTATTAATCATATTATATTGTTTTATATAATTTTGAATATTATAAAGGAAATTAACAGTAAATTCCCAATTTTCTTTTTCTTTTACACACCGGATACAATAATAACAAAACATATTTTCATCATCAATTACATTTTATTGTTTAATTATACGTAATAGTTAAATATTTATTTTTTCATTGTAAATAATGAGCATTGTAAAGAAAAAAAAAAGAAAGATTACAACCAATGATACAAAACTACAAACAATCGTATTAATATATTATGGCGTAATTTATTTC
This sequence comes from Chaitophorus viminalis, assembly GCA_025469195.1. Classification (NCBI taxonomy): domain Eukaryota; kingdom Metazoa; phylum Arthropoda; class Insecta; order Hemiptera; family Aphididae; genus Chaitophorus; species Chaitophorus viminalis. The sequence goes on from JAIPRK010000268.1 coordinate 8,700, forward strand.
ACAAATTATATTAAAACGTCCAGCATAATCAGTGGTATAATTTTATGTTACATGTAAATTAAAGTCATGGAAGACTGGAATGTATAATAATAATATTAATAATAATAATAAAAAATATATATAAAATTGACACACAAACACATATAGGTAAAATAACACAAATAAAATATTGAGCAGGAAAACTAAAACATTAATGTACGAGTTAAAAGCCAGTCCTGCATATTAGTATACAGATTTGGTAACATCAGTCATACGATAGGAGTAAACTACATTGTTTTTTTAAACATAAGTCGGTTGAAAGACAAAGTAGAATAATTTAAATGCAATAATACTTTTTAAACATATCAATTAAAACAATTAGTCTAATTTCTAGTTGAAATGATCAAAAAATTACTTCCGCTAATTAACACTGTTAAAAACCAGCTGTTAAATAATAAGAATTTGAGATTGAAAAATAAATAATGAGAACTAAAAATTAAAATTATCAATAGTTAGAAAAAATTATCAAAAATTATTTAGTAAGCTGTGAAAGCAAACATTTTAATAATAAAAAATAGGTATAGCAAGTTATGATAAATTAAGTAAAAATTGTTTTTCTTGCCAAAATAAAAAGAATAAATTAATAAATATATGGATATTAGATAGGAATAAGTAGTAAGACTCATACACACAACACCAATAAAATTACATTCTAATTATTTAACTTATGTAAAAAGAGTATGACACTATTTTAAAAATATATGATCAACATCAAAACATCACAAACACACTGCAGTATAAAAATAATTTTAAATACCTTAATTTATATCTAACTATTAAATTAATGAATAAAATGGCACCACTTCTAAAATAAGTCTTGTATTTGACTAGGGACTGGAATCCATGTGACGCATTGTTCCTGGCACAGAATAGTTTTCCGTAATAGGAAGCTCTTCAAAAGAAAAATATTTTATTTAACATACATTTACAAAGGTACAAACAAATATGATAGTTTATAAATTTTATTTATACCATTTGGGTCAGAATTAGGCTGAGATTGAATATTCTTGGGTGGTAGTGGTGGTGGTGTTTTATCTTTATCAGTTGAAGGTAATACAAATTCTTCATAGGATGCTGAATGTAAGGATTCAGAATAACCTGAGTCGCGTAACACTGGTGAATTTATATCAGTTATTTCAGTTTCCTAAACATAAAAATATAAAAAATAAACAAACATTTTGAATACATCTATTATCTAAAATCAAAATAATATAAAAGTAACTTACACGTCTCATTGGCAATCTTCGTGGTAATGGAGGTGCATCACTGGTTCTTCTTTCTGGCGCTTAACACATATAAAATAATAATCAATGAAGAACTCAAAGTCTTTAAAATGTCTTATCTTATTAAAATGTAATTTAAAAACTATTTTGATATGGTAATACGTATGTTAGTAAGATTAAAAATTATAAAAAATATTATAAAGAGAGGACAGGAGAGAGAAAGAAAAAGTAATAACATTTCAACCAAAACAGTTTACCTCTAGGAGGTAGTGGTGGTGGAGAACTCTCTTCAAGTGTCCATGAATTTCTTACACTACTATCTAAAGAGTGCCTTTGCATGTTAGGGCTTCCCGGTTGTTTCCACGATGTATTTGATTTTGGATCAACTCTACATTTCAAATCAATCAATAATGAATGATTGAATAAAAAATGATTAAATAGTAAAATAATAAATTAATCATCATTTACTTGATCTTATTATTTGGCAGAGATCCTTCAGATTTAAGTCGATTTTCTCGGTGGGGAACTAATGGTGCACACGCATCTGGTAAATCAAATGTTTTGCTATATATATCTTCGTATTCACCACGTCGTTCATCAAAATAAGGTACTGTATTTGTATACTCTTCAGAAGAACGATAATGAAAATTATGATCAATTGGAACAGATGGTATTGGCGGTAATGGAGAACTAGACAAATCGTATAATTAATTCATGTGCTGTGTAATGTGGTTATTGTATATTCTTAAGCATTCATACTTGATAATGCTTTCTGGAGGAGGAGGGGCTCGTAGATTTTGTTTTAGTTGAATCATGCGCTCAACTAAACGATGGTGAAGAGGTTGAACTTCAGGTGGAGCCAGTTGACCATGAATCAAAAGTCCATTTTCCACTATTTCAACCTAAAAAAATTGATGATCATATTAAATAAATAAATATTTATCAAAAAAAGTGTCATAGTAATATTCTTCATACTTGGTGATTTATAGATAAGCTTAAATGCAAGACATGTGAATAATATTGTGGATTATTTTGAACAAAATCTTGAGAAAAGAATGCTGACTGATACTTAGATATACCACCCATAACATTTGCATCAATTGTTCCTTGAAGTCTCATACTTAATGGATTAATATTTCTTTTAGGCTCATTTGTGTACTGATTAATTAAAAGCTTTAAGTTTTTGTTAACTGTTTCTATGGTTTCACATGCAAATTTAACTGGCGGTACTTCTTCTGTAGTTGTATTTATAACCTCAAACCATCGAAGTATACCAGGAAGACGTTCACTAGTTATCAAAATAGTACGTTCCAGCCAAAGACTTTTAAATTCATTATCACGGTCGACCAAGCCTTTGTGCATCGGTCGATCTAATTGGAAAGTACATACATCATTTACTTCATAGAAACGTCCAACTTTTTCAGGAACCATAGCTAAAGGCTTGTCGGAAGAAGGTGGACCGATGTCAGGAAATGGTTTTACATTGCAAATTTGGATAGCTAGAAAATATTTTAAAAGTTAATCTTCACAATTTATTGAAGACAAATATTACTAACATTGTGAATCAGACTGTAAAATTGTTTGAGATGGAGGACTATTTTTGGTTAAAAGTTGGGCAGTTGGGAACTCAGTTTGTAATCTTTGGGTAAAAGCTTCCATACGTTCGTATTCTAAACCTCGGTAAACAAAAACTTTATTCTGTAAAATAGTTATAAAATAATTTTATTTGTTCATTTTCAATATAATTAAATATGAATACATACCCGGACAAATAAAGGAAATCCTTGACCATAAAATCCAACTCTAAAATATTCTGGTTCCGGTCGTAATTGAGTTAAAATATTGTCACAAAATTTGGCTTGAGTTTTTAATACAGCACTTAATCTAGTATAATCAAACAATTGTTTTTCGTAGAAATTTGATAACTCTTTTAGCAATGGTAATCCTTTTTCCCAACACTAAAAAAATAATTACATAAAACAAAATTGTTAGACATCAGAATTCTTTAACATGCAATATTTACTTTTCCTTTATCAAAATATTGAATAATTTCATGGTATAACTGTTCTTTTCTTTGCCACTGACAAATAGAAGTTGATGGATCACCTTGTAATGCTGGTGCATCACTCCAAATCAATTGATCCGCATAAAGTTTCAATGTAAAACCAGCTTCGGTAAAATTATCAGCAGAAATATGTAAATCATGAAGTTTATAAATGTATCTCAGGTACATTTCTTTTCTATCAAATTCATTTTTGTAAAAGTTTAACAAATTTACAGTACAAGACATACGCTTGTCACGATTATCATCACCGCGCATAACACTCCTATAATCTAATAGTCGTTCTAATAAACGTGTAACAGAATTAATGAAAACTGATCCCGTTTCTTGCCAACTACCGTCCTGTTCTTCTTGATGAACTCTTTCTAACAGACTACAAATCATAACAAATTATTTAATTAAAACATTATCTTTAAATGATAACTTGTTAAACTTACACTATACTTAAATTTTCCCTAGGTGGAGCATAAACAAAATAATAATTATAATTAACTTACTAATTAGTAATTAATAATTACAATATTTACTTAAATTTTTTTAAAAGCTTACATAGTATTGAATAATTGTCTATATTCATCATCTCCTTTGTTCTCACTAATTAAATAATCCAATTTATCAATAAGTTCTGATTCAACTTCTTTAAAATTTCCTCGAGCTCTTTGTTCACATTCCATCATATCAAAAAATATATGGAGTGTTGCCTTGCGTAATTCAGCTTCAGGTACCAATGTTACTTTCAAAAATGGTCCTACCATAGATGGTATAAAATTGATCTTATGATCACCTATAACAATACAAATGAGCTAACAATAGTGTAAAAGTGTTAAGTTTTAAAGTGTATAATTATTTTACCAAGTTTAGACCACACAGACAATATTTGATAGCCCATTAGTACTCTCATATCGCCATACTTTTCAATTATCTTTGTACGTTTAACACTAGTAAATGTTTCCAACTGAAGAGCTGGTTGAGTAAGAAATGCTACTGCTAATTTAAAATAAGTTGACCACACTTGGTAATCAAAATGTGGCCATGTTTCTAAAAAGCAAAATACCAATGGCTTAGCTAATTGTTGTAGAGCAGCTAAAATCACATTGTTAGTAGTCATTTTTATAACCATCCAATCGTTTGGAAATACATCATGCTTAATTAAATGTCTAAATAATAAAAATGCTCTTAGTAGGAAATCTTTTAACGGTTTACGGTCTCCTAATTCTTCCCAAAGCCGTTTGTAATGATAATCGTCAAGTAGTTGTAATAAAGAAACTAAACATGCAACCATATTAGCCTGAAAAGTACAATAAAAATACATACTTGTTCAAAAAAAAAAAAAACAATCAAAAAAAACCTACCAAAACAGACACCATTCTATCAATAACAATTAGACATGTTTCAATTAACATATCTAGTAAATTGAGACTTAATATTTCTAAATCGCGACGAGAACAAATATTAACTTTGCTATTATCTTGTAATCGATTTAAGTGAAATAAAAATGTTAACATTTCTCCAAGGATATCTGTACATAATTGTATTTCTTCTCTAGCACTTATATGGTGCCTTAGATGCTTACATATAGTTATCAACAATAAATTTCTTGCTTCTAAAATGTAAAACAAACAATTATTTAAAATTATGATTTCATTATATGTGCATTTGTTGGGTAAAGTTTCAAAGGTTATTAAATAACTTATAATAATAATTTTAAGCTATTATAATCATTAAGTATATTATATAATTATTATAAAAATATAATATGACAAATAAAAAAGTACAGCTAATTATTTTAAGTTTTATTAGATTTCAGAATCAGATTATATATATTACCATCATCTTTGAACACCTTGCCAGCAATCAAATCTTTAATAGCACCTAATTTAGCTTGGGTCAATGGTGTAGGAAGATCACGGGAAGGCAAGCAATCTAACATAGATACACCAAGCTTAGCTACTTCAATGACAGGTAATACTTGGACTAATTGGTCAAATACAGCACTTGCACTTTGCAATAATGCAATCTATAAGAAAATTATAATTTGAAATAACATAAAAGTGAAACTAATAAATAAATCTCTTTTTTATACTTGTGTTGGTAAAATCATTTCAAAAGATGAACACAACATTTTATCTAATGAAGCAAATACACGATGTACATCATAACGGAAACTATCTTCAAATTGACCACCAGTTGCACGAGAAAATAATAAACGAGACTGAATCACAAATTTGAAAATGTATTCTAGAGACCGAAAACACTTTTGTATTGGCTCTTGTCGATCAGTAGACATTACTAATTCTGCACAATGTTGAACGCTGCTCAATAACCCTCTGAAAAAAAAAAATTAAAATAATTTACAAACATTTTTTATTTCAACGAAAAATGTATTTTACTATGTATAAAAAATATTCTTTCTGATTTCTTTTGAGTATTGATTATATTATAATATTATTTACTTATATTATTTAGAAAATTATCAATAAATTACTTGTAGACTAAGGCTGCTGCAAAGTGTTCTTCAATGTAAGCATTCATAACTGGTTTAAAATGTTCGAACTTGCTGTCATAAAGTAGACTAAAAATGCTGACTAGAACATGGAATACAAGTCCTGAATGAATGGTGGAATTTCCATCATCTGTTGAGAACATAGAAAAGAGTGCATCTAATATATCTTGTAAAAATTTTACTAGTTCTTCTCCATCCAAGCGTAAAGCTCGTGTAAGAGCTTCTTGTATTTTATGAGGATGTTCTTTCCATTGCAATAATGACAATAAATCCACTAAAAAATGATTATTGTTTATTATTAGACAATTTGAATACATAAAACCAAACTAATTCTGGATTAATATCCACAATTTTTAAAGCAAAACTGACACATAAAAACAAAATTTTGAAATCCAGAATGATTATATATTGTTATTTATTAATTATAATGTTCATACCATTTTGTGTTAATTTAGTAGAACACAACATAGTACGGATGGTCATAATTTCCTTATGACTACAAGTAAATACAGAACCAGGTTCCGGTGAAGTAGTCCAAGTGGATGACTCATGTACACTAGCAGCTAAACCTAAATAGTCAACTGGATGTGGCTTTGTACGTTCATCGCAACGATATATGAATAACTCATGGATTCCATCTTGTAAAGTAGCTTCCTCGGGTTCCATCAGCCGAGCAAACGATATACCGAAAAGTTTCTTATTATCCGCTTTATCTCGAGCTAAACAAAATAATAACAAAAATCAATTAATAATATTACACAATACTGACCTCTTGTCCTATTTTATTATTATATAAATATACCACTATTTATATTGTAATACTTACTAGAACAATGTCTGTATTCAAAACGTATATGTGCAATATTGTATTTTTCAATTGGTACAGCTAAACGAATAGTCTCCATCCAACATGGAGCGTTGTGGTGGTAAATAATCATAGAATGATATTCAGTAGACGGATTGGTTCCTGATGCACCCCATATACAATTAGGTACAATGTTACCTTCGTAGTCCAAAACCATGACAGTAACTTCTATATTTTTTCCAGTCGATTTACCACCTTTTTCAAACTCTCCTCTTTCTAATGTCAAGTATAGGTCATTTCTTACGTGACCGGGCATGATAACATCCGGGAATCCCATTTTCTTTGTAGTCGACACATTTTTAAAAGCCAAAGGATTTTCTTCTCGTATTTGTCGAAGATCGCCATCAAGTACTCGAAGAGATATAACAATACCATAATTTGGATGGCTAGACAATGGACTATACTTACTGTTTTGTTTACGTATCAATGTATCATGCAATTGGAAAAAATCTTTTTCGTCCGTTTGGAATACCCGAAATGTAAATTCTTTTTCATCGTTACAATTAGAAATTAACATTTCACTTATGTTTAAAACAGCTACGCCCAGAGGACGTTTGAAGTAAGATGCAGGACTTGGTGTTGATGATGTTGATACTTTTTTAGACGACTCTGAATATACCATTTTTCCTATTCGCATTACATGAGCTATGATATAAAGATCACGGGATAAATCTTGCAAACCAAGTTCCTGAAAATAGTCACACTTTAATAAGGTAAATTGAAAACAGTAAAAAAATTAAGAGTTTAAAACTTACAGTAAAAATTGTACAATTATTATGTAATTTTTCAATATAATTAGAAAATCCTTCCTTCGATATTTTTACTAAAAATCGTTCACTGAAAATGTTTAAAAATACATAAAATGTAATAATTTTTTATTATAAAAATACTATAAACAATTTTAAGGTATTTTTATATATATAAATAAAATGCATAGAACACTCGTATCGATGATGTTAATGACTCAACACATAATAGTTACCTATAATTATAACTCATAACTTATAACTTATAATTATAATAACAATAAGTAATAAACTATATACCTACCTAATAAATTTAAAACTTTTTGAATCGTAAAGGGAAAAGTACACTTTAGTTTCTTCTCCTGTATGATAACCAAAATCTCGCATACACAAAAACATATGACGTGTTTGAATTTTAGACGTATCCTTAGGTTTTCTTAATGTGCCTCGAGCCTAATATAGTAAAAATAACCTTATCTTGTTATACAGTCACAGAAAAATGTACAGATTTAAAATACTAACCGATACTCCTTGAATGTTTTCCGAACTTTGGACGTGCTGCAATTTAAAAACAAAAATTGTCATACATGAATTAATTATATTAAAAATCATTAATACTGTTTAATTGAAAATACATACGACTTTATATAGTTCTACAGCACTCATAGTTGCTGGATCTACCATTTCAGCACCACATCTTGGTACTAAGTCAAGCCCAAGTTTTCTAAAAGAATAAATTATTATTATTACTATTATTATTGTTATAAAATATGCAGGTATATTTTAGATCAGACTCATGACTCATGAGTAGGGTTATAAAATTTTATGAAAAATTCATGAAATATTTCATTTCCATGAAAAATATTTTTTTTTATTTCCAAGTGAACATTTTTAAAATTTGGTTTATTGTATGAAATAAAGAAAGTATGTAACATAGTTACATACTACATACATAATAATACACAAACATAGACATATAAAAAAACTAGATGACTGACTATAAGACAATATATTGAAGTCAGCCATATGCCAACAGGGAAAAATTGCATGATTGATTATATCAAATATGTATATTGTATATATTTATAATATATATTATATTATTATGTCATATAAATATGTATATGTATAGGTATCTTATATTCTTATAATCTTATCTATTGAGTTATTTTTTAAATATTTCCCTGTTTAAAAGAAAAAAAATATTTTTCATAATTTCATTGAAATATTTCAAGTGAAATATTTCAAATTTACAACCCTACTCATAAGTGAAAGAATAAAAAATAATATCATGCAAGATGCAACACTATCAATTTTTGGAAATAAGATACAGTTGGTTAAATAGTTGATATAATGACATTTCATTATTTCAAGAAGTAATCTTCCAGGAAGTAAGGGGTTAGATTTTGGATTTTGATAAAATGAACTATATTTGTAGGAAATAGCAATTAATTTTTTAATTAAATTAAAATTGCTGACTTGAAAAATCTTGAAAATTTAACAATATATTTCCGTGAAACCTCTTAGTAGATGATTAAATTAAAACTAATTGTAGGTACTTATTTTAGATATTTCAGAATTATAATAGTACATAGAACTATAGAAGATATTTTAATATGATATAAATAATCTTAATGATACAATATCGTAAATGTATAAATATAAAATACATTGATTACTTCGTACATTTTGATATGATATTATATTAATTATAATATTTAAGTATTACTAGAACTATTAAGGGGATTGTAAGCCATGATTTTCATTAGAGACAAAGGTCTATCACACATCATATTTTTGAAATTTTATACTTAACATACCCAAAAATTAACTTTTGTTGACTTTTATGTTTCCATTTTGTTTAATTATATTTTGTGAAATTTTGGGGGACAAAATTAAAAAATTGAGTAAGTTGACCTAAAGTAAACTTAACGACGAATTTAAATAAGTTTTCAAAATTCTTATCGCATTCATTGATTGATTGGTACGTTGAAAATAGAAAACGTCTAAATTCCTATGTTGCACGTGTGACAGACAGAAACAGAAAATCATAGCATACAATCCCCTTATAAGTGTTAAACATTGCATATATTATTTTAGAGCGGTCGTGGCTTAAGGCGGCTGTGCATAATCGTACGGTCACCGGTTTGAATCCGGGCGGCACAGCCGTCCGGTGAGAAGATGTCGCTACCACCCCCTCCCAAACCATAACACGTAATTGAGTCTTCATAAAAATAATCGTTGAATTTAATGGCCATGATGCCCAAATCTCCCTAACAATAAAAAAAAAAAATCCCCTTAAATTTATAATAATTGTATAAAAGTCTACAGCAATCACGATGTAATATTATATACTGTTGCTATATATCAAGCCATGATTTCTGAAAACTACTAAATTCATCCCCGAATTTCGTTTTTGGATTCAAATTTTAAAGATAATTATATTTGACAAGGTCTCATTTGTAATTCTTTTATTTCTAAACAATCAGATGGCAATGCTATGTTCAAAATTATCAGAATCAAAGGCCTCTAGATTAGAATTTTCATATTTTAACTAGTTAATTTTTTTCGTTGCTTTTGGTATCATTTGGATGTTTTCAGAAAATAAATCTTAAATAGCAGCCAATGTAAAATTAAGAACAAAAAGCTGATAAATAAATAAATAGCTTATAGGTATATAAATTTTCTGAATTTGAAAATAACACAAGACAATAATAACCCTTTATTTTTAATTAAATTATGATACATATATATATTTAAATATTTTAGATAATAATTAGATTCTCATGCTTGAGACATTAAGAGTTAGATATTAGTAGAACCAAAATAGTAGCCGTGTTTAGGTACTGTTTAGTTTTATTTCAATATTTAAAATACAAGTCTATGAGACACAATTTTAAAAACAACATATTTTAGTTAATTAAAGTTAGTTGTATAATATATAATTATACACACTATTTTCAAATTTACCTGTCTATACTGTGATTGAATTTTTCGTACATTCGTTAAGAAATTTATAGAAATTTATTTGAGCATCCGTTTCCAGGCATTCATAAATTCAATAATCAATACAATGTATTTATATATGCCAAAATACTGAAGTAACTACATGTTCTACACCATTACAATCTAATTAGCTAACCACGACATTAATTTTATAAATATATAATATATAAAATTATAATCAAAAGAATAAATAATGATGTCAGTTATTAAATTTCATATTGATGATGTATGGTTCCTGACTTTCGAGTGTTTATATTATGTATTCACTATTCATGACTAAATAATACATATTATTGTGTATATGTGACCTAATAATATGAATTTTACGGATAGTATGACTACATTATGATGTATAAATTAGATATTAGGTATATTAAAACTATTCCCCGAATTTTTGTTTGCAAAATCATTTTCATCATAAAAGGGTTTAATATGAAGTAAAAAAAACTCATACTTATGCTTAATTTTATATTACAAATAAATTCACTCAAACATTTTAAAATTATTAAAATTAAGTGTATAATACTATAAACATGCGATATATTGATACACATATCAACATCATATACTTATGATATACCTACCAACATTACACATAGCCACATAGGTATATACCATTATATACCTTACCATTTTTTTTTTTAAAAAATTTATGATTTTTTTATTTTGACACTAATATTTTATAATACTAAATCATAACTCATAAGGTCACATGAAAGATGAACATGAATAATTAATACATTTTAACCTACCTTTTAGTTTAGGCAGTAGGTATGTACGTACCTATATTTTTAATACAACGTATATGAGATCAAAGTTTAAAATTTGTCAAAGAATATGGTATATTTCATCAGCACCGATACTCAGCAGAACAACAAAATAAATAATAGTACAAATGTATTATTAATAAATTAATAACTGCAATTGAATCTTCGATTATAAAAAGGGGAACACAGAGATAGATAATAAATATTATAATTATATTTAAAATATATATTATATAGCCATATAGGACACTGTAGATAGGTGTCGCATTATAATTTTAATTTTGAACCTATTGTAACTAATTTACTAATTGTAAATCACACAATATGTTTGAGATACCGTTTAATTGAATTATAATAATACTTTTTCACTTGGATGTTCAATAAAGAATATTTAAATTTTTTTCTTGCCTTTTTATATTTATTATTATGATATATATTTAATATTAAAAATTATGTTAATAGTTTAAAATCTAAATGTTTACTTATGAAATAGTATTAAAGACATTTTAAATTTATATTTCTGTGTATAAAACATACAACTCGTAGAATACATTTATTTTAGTGAGTAGTGACAAATTATAAGTATATTCCTTCTAAGTTCTAAACATGTAAGTATAATAACGTATCAATCTTATGTATGTTCGTCAGTCCATTATATGAGTTATTTATTGCCTATTTATAATGCACGTCATGAATTTTATGCATATTATAGCAATATATAAAATACAAAATTGGTAATAGTAAGTAACAAATATAACTGCATTAGAAAATGTAGAGGTATTGCTCGTCAATATGGTCATTGATCGGTTCATTTTAGAAATCGTATCAATTTTTTTAATAGTTGGGCTTCATTTAAGTTTTTAGTCGGTAGATATTTGATAAGAGTAAGTATATTGTTCAATCTTGACCTAATTAAAATTATCTTTTTTTTTAATGCTAATATGTGTTTTCATATGATTAGATGGAATGAATTTAAAATTGGCATAATACAATCATAATGCCATCTTTCGATTGTATATTGTTTATTTAAGGCACATTTTTCGAGGTACAACTCCAAATCAAAATTTTAAATATAAGTGATACTTGTGGTGATCTATTTTGTCGTCAATCAGTCTATCCATACTGTAATTAAACGCACAATTTCCGATATTTTTTAGTAACAATAAGTATAACTTATAATAAACCTTTTATTAAATTTTCAAGAGTTTTCGGACAGCCAAATAAATTTTATAGATATTTCAAAACAAAATACTTACAAAAATCGAAAATTTAAATTATCTATAAATAAGTCAAAATACTTAACCATGTATAGAAATAGCCAATATAAAGATTTGGTGAAAATTTCAAGTGTTTGCGATTTTTCGTTTTTGAGTTAGAGCATTTAAAAAAAAATGTATTTTGTCAAAACGTGGATTTACGTAAAATTTCCCGTTTTTTTGTAATTTTTTTATCATTTTTTTTCGACGATTTTAAAAAGTATTGAAAAATTTTGATTTTTGACTTGCCCAAGTACTATCTACATTCACTTTCCTTTCAGAAAAGTTGCTGTTTAAGAAAATCAAAGCATTTCAACTACCAAAAAAGATGTCGTCAGACACAAAAAAAAAAACATTGTAAAACCAATAGATTCCATCACTCCATTCAGAATCTAAAAAATAGGTCCGGCAATATATTAAAACTTCGAAGTATAATAAACATATTCTTATAATGAACTTTTTCGTAACTAAGATGTAGCAACTAGTATTTAAAGAAGAACCATTATAATGGGCAAATTAAATTTATAAATCAGGGGACACCCCAGACAATTTTCAGTAAAATATCTAAAAGTAAAATAATTATTATATAATTGTGAATAAAATCAAAAATCGACCTTATAAGGGTTATGAGTTTATGACAAATATAACTTTTAAAAAAAAGGGCAACAAGAGAAGCAATCTTAAATCTGAGAATACTGAATAGCAATAGAAAAACTCAAAAGCAATAAGAACAAGGTAAAGTTATATTCGTGATTAATAACAACGAATCGCTAAATACAAAAAGAGCACTATCCAAAAGTAACTTGTTTACACAATTGAATTCAATATCGATAAATACATATATGGTTTTGTGTAAGCAGGCACATGTCCTATTATATAGAACAGGGGTGGTCAAACTTTTTTTGGTCGCATAACTTATGTATACGCAATATACTTCACTTTTAATGATCAACCTACATAAAAAGTTGATTTTATTATTGAATGTTTAAATATTAAGAAACATACTTGCATAAAGTATATATAAATTGTAATATACATAAAGTTATATAAACTAATTACTAAAGTCTAATTAACATATATTATTTTGTTGATCTGGGTATTGCTGAAATGGGACATTGCATTTCGTTGACCAGTTGTTCGGTATCTGGCGAATAGTTAGTTATCTGACTGCTAATCGAAGGCTCCACTCCAGATGTTCATCAGAAAATGTAGCTCGGTATTCAGTTCATTTTCATATGTAGATCCAATACAAGTATGCAATTGCAAAGCTCCATTACTCAAACACAGATATTTTCCTTCACTCGGTAGATTCCAAAAATTTTATTTAGAACCTCGAGCTTTGAGAAATATATCTGATTTAATTTGTATAATTTCAGATTCAATTTTTATAGAATCTATGCCAAACAAATGACTTATTTGTGTAAAAATATTTTCCATAATATTTGCTTCGGAGAAAAGAAAAGACATAAATGTAATAATCGGCTGTAATGTTTGAATATCTTTAAATCGTCTCTCAAATGCATTGTATACTTTCAACCTCATAGCAACACATTTACACTGGCTCTTTACATTTTTGCTTTTCGAAAAAAAAAATGTTAAGTTAGGAAAATTATTCAATTTAGTTTCTTTTAATAAAGTAATATAAATTTTTATTCAAAACAAATTTATAGCACTCAATAACTCACTTATTGACCCCCCTTTTTCTTGAAGTAATACTTATAAATTTCAAAGAACGTTATCAATAAATTTAATACAACAGAAACCGAATAAATATACGGACAGTGAAATTGTATGAGTACTGAAGTAGAAAATAAGTGACGATAAATATTTGACATACGAAACCAGAAATAAAAGATAAAAATTATACAAATAAAGTATATCCACAATGTGTATATATATATATAATTCAAGTTATAAAAAATAGTTTATATATCCGTGGTTGTTAATTACCACTATGATTAATTTTCGAGCGCGTGACTTAAAAATAAATTCCAACATGATCGACTTTGAAATCGTCCGTGATCAATCGTTTGGCGACCCCTGATATAAATTATATTTATCCATAAGAAATTATTTAAAATGTCATTTATTACAGAAAAGGAAAATGTTTTCCAAACATGGGTAATGGAATTGATTATAAATACTATTATAATAATATTTAATAATACTAATATTTATAATCAATGGTAATGGGTATATTGTTATTTGTTTTTCTGAACATTTTTAAAATCGGCACAGTTGCTTTTTATATATTTAGCGATTCATATGTAGAATTAATTAATAAAAATTTGAATACCCGGAAAATTGTTGAGTTTTATAAACAATAAAAATTAATAACTATAATCAGAAACATTTCCTTTTTTTCTATATGTTTTAAATAGAATTTAATAAAAACTTATACAAGTATATTCAAATAAAACGCTACCTAATGGACAATAAATAGTGACATCATTGATGTAGTTGATATCAATAATAATAATAAATGTACAGTATATGTATTGGACCCGTAGGGAGCAGTCAATAATGAAAATAAAATCTGTTCAATTTTTTACACTGCTGCAGCATTATTTAATTATTAACAACCTAATAAAAAAAATATTTAAAACAAGTTCAACGACTGTTTAATTTGCAGACGTACGAAATTCTAACGACTGATGTATGTAAATTATTGAATGGCTAAATAATAAACAAAGTACAACATATTTTAGTTTTATAAAAACAACTAAGTAATAGAAATATTTTTGTACGAATACTTATTCGTTGCAAAATACACCTTTTTTTAAACTTATTGCATTTTTTTTTTTTTTTTTGTACATTGATCTAAATTACTAAATCTCGGCAACTATGGTCATAACTTCATAAGATAAATGTGGATTTAGGTAACAAGGTAACATTTCGGAAAACATGATTTGAGCCTTGAGGACATGACTTCGTCGATAAAAGCTGTTCTATCTGGAAGCAACGTCCTAACCGGACACGGTGTTTAACTTATCAGCGACTGCGGCAAATCAACAAACCAGTAACACCACATCACATATTCAATTTTTAACATAATATATTATATTTATATTGAATATTAAATATTAAATAAATATTTATTTTAGAATAAAAATTTCTTGGGCAGAATGCTAAATGAATATGTTATATCATAGGATAAAATAAGAAATAGCCCAGAAATGAAAGAAAAATCTTACAAGGAAAATCTCATAAGGCATAATGAATGGATAATCAGTGACGTACTCACAAGAGGAAGAAGGGGGGGATGTTTAAACACCTTTCTTAAGGTGTTTTTTATTATACGTATAATAGTTAAATAAAAATGATTACTATTTTAATTGAACCCCCCATTGTAAATATTTGAATATGCCAGTCAGTTATCGAAGGAAAAATCGAAGAAAATCCGGGAAGAGGAAGACCAAGGCTGAAGGCTACAGTAATATATTATGAAGCAAATGATGCAGTTTATAGGATTCTATAAAATATAAAGAATTCGTACATAAAGAAGGATCAAGGAAGTTTCAATAGATAAATAAGAATGGAGAACATTACATTATAAAACCAATCTACAAATAAAAGAAAAAACTGGAATTATTATAATGTCAACGTATCTTTAATATTTGACATCAATACATTTTTTCTATAATCTCAATAAAAAAATAGTATTTTAAGAATACGTATATATTATGTATTCTTTTTCACTGAAAATTTTATTTATTAGATATGTAATTATGTAGCTTAAGAATAATTGTATTTAATCAATTTTCAATTATATAATTATATAATTATTTACTCTGCACTCTGTAGTCTATAGTCTTCTAAACTGTTTAGAACCCGACACATAATTTTATTTTCAAAAATGACTTATACCTTGTACACTTTTAAAGTAGTATAAATGGTTCATATTCATAATAGCTTAAGATTATTATAAAAAATTGTATTGCATTCATCAATAAAAATTTAAATAAAATCATATTATTATAACACTTAATATATTAAATAATAATACCCTAGAATTAAGTAATTTACAATAAACCATTATCATTTATTAATTTCCAACTTAAAAAGACCAAACTCAATATTTCATCCGAATAACGATAAAATTACAATATCTGTATTACGAGTATATTATTAGTTCCCACGAATCATATTTTATATTTAATAATTAGATTTTAGATTACTTAGATCATTAATTTTATTATGTATGATTATAATTAAGTAAGGATATCAATAATTAATATCATACATTTTAAACCCCAGAACTATATTAACATTATAATTAAAATAAATAGCTTTTAAGAAAATTATATTTGATATCAATTTTAATGACTATTATATATATATAATTTATTGTGTCTGTATAATAAAATAAAAAAGGACAACGGCAATCGCACTTTGAGAGTAGGCATTATAAAAGACTAAACATCAATCGATTCCCGATCCCGTACACAAGCAGTCTAGTGGCAGTCTAGAGACAGTCCAGAAGCAGTCTTGCCCAGTCTGGACCCAGCCTAGATCCAGTCTAGGTCCAGGCCGGTGCAGTCTCCAGAGAACGCGTCCTGGTCAAATACTGGTTCCGATAAAATACGTAAATTATTGTACTCAAAAAGTATGTGTTCTTGTTAATTTTGTCAAGTAAATGTGTTTTATTTATTACAATACAACTAAGTTCACTTAGTTTTATGTGTATATATTTGTCCTGCCAACCTTCATCTTTTCGATACTTGTAGAATTAAGAATATTTACGTCTTCGCGAAGTGCAAGGTAAGAGACTTAAACTTAAATTATAAATAATTAAGTGTGTATTTATAAATAATACAGGTGCATACTCTATGTATGGCACAAATATTATATGTTAGTTTACACGATATAAAGATATGTAATTAACATATAATTAATTAATGCAATCGAGCACCTATAGACATAATAAGAGCGATACCTCGCTTAGCTTATATTTGGTTCATTACAACCGTAAAAATTACAAAAAAGTTTTAATTTTTAATAATCATTTACCTAAGATCTAAATTTTAAATAGTATACAAAAAATATCATAAATTACCATTTTGATATTAAATAGGTATAAGATGGAAATTATACAACAATAAGTAGTTTAAAAAAATATACTCAAGTTATAAGACTCATACTGTCTATACTCAAAATCAGAACACACTTCACGGACATCGTTCATTTTAAATTTCGACGTGAAAAATCAAAAATGTAGGTATTAGTGGAAATTTCTTTAAATTGACAGTCGGATTCAATGATGAACTAAACACTAAATAATTAAGGTATAATTATAACGTATGTCGTAGTGTCGCACAAAAATGTATAATAAAACTATGTAAACGTAAATGATTTATTCTTTTACTTTACAGACTACATATGCCATTTCACATTAAACTCTGAAGTTCATTTTTGTTTTTGTAGAACTATTATTAATAATTAGTATTATAACTTACTAGTTACTAAAAAAATAAGAATAACAAATTGTACCAACCTAATATGCTATATTCTATTCTACTAGCTGAAGTGCCCGTTTTGCACGGGACAGTCTTGACCGGACATAGTTTTTGACGAAATACTAATACACATTATTTAAAGTCTATAGCCATGTTTGGTTGGTCTTAAATTGTATTCAGGTTATCAAAATGATAAGAACGCTACGATACAATAAAGTTCTTTCCTTTGTAAATATGTGATGTCAAATTTTGGTTACTGTGATAAACATATGGTGCAAGAAAAGTTGTCCCGACTTCCGTGCAAAACGCTTTTTACAGCCAAATTACGAATGGTATGACGTTCGAAACCAATACATCATGTTTATTTGTAATTGAAAACAGTTATGAATTTTTTCTAAAAATCACAACGTGAAACAGGTCGAAAATTTGTAAAATCACATCGAATAATCGATTTAAACACAAGGTAAAATATAATACCATATAGGTAGTCCACTGAACAGGTTTTAACTAAATGATAACGAAAGAAAAAATAGGTAGGATAATAGTAGGTAGGTAAGTGTAGTAACAATTATTACGGTAACAACTATTTAGTATTTCTGCCTTTCTGAAAAAGTATTTTGACTCATTAGTTAAGGATGAAAAATTATGTGTTTATTGTTTTTATTTATAAGAAAAAATGTAGAAGTTTTTTTTCGTCAGTTCATCAATAAATAGGTAGGTACTTCTTCTCTATGTCAAAGAAGCCTAAGTGATTTATAACTTGAAATTTTGAATTAAATTTCTAAATATTTTTTGGATTGGAATTATATAAATATTATATCATTTATAAAGCATTATGATTTAGCCGAAGATATAAATTTTTTTTTAATCCTAGGGGTCGAGATCGATCCTGGAAAATACGCTACTACGCATGTCTATGCAATATATAATAATATATAATATATGATATGTTCGGAGTTAAAAAATAATTAGGTATTCATATATTACAATGCTAGTACCTAATGCTACACCAAAGAAAGCAAAGCTTACCAGTTATCAGATATTAATTTAATATTATATACTAAGCAAGGGACTACTGCCAGTTTTTAAAATCAAATGATGTATCTTCTGAGTTCGGAATTCTACATTACACTTACAACAGTCGAAAAACAATGGTTTTCACAGTGAGAACAATAGAAATTTGTTATACAATACACGGTACTTCTTTTTTCTTTTTCCAAGCAAATTAGTTTAGATTGGTTACAGAACGTATTCTCAATGCGTCCAAACTTTCTTTTTTCGACATATTATTATACGTATATACTAGTATACCTAGTGTATTCTTCGCGTGTGGCGCACACGCTACATTTTGTTATTACAACTATTATCTCCCCGTTTACACGTTTGTAACAACAAATAATAATATTAAACCGCACTAATTTGTTAAAGTTTAAACGGTAAAAATGTATAACTCTCGTGCGGTTCTCAAGCCCCCCCCCCCAAAGAAAAATCTTATACAGTACAACACACACACGCACACGCATACCACCAGACCGGTCTCAATCTGTTTGCCTGCAAGAAAATGCAAATGTTGAAAATAAGTCCGGAGACTTGCTGAGGACGTGTTTGGTAGTGAGCGGGGGGGGGGGGAAGAACGCAACACGAAAAACAACCTGTTCGGCCACGGGAACAAGTCCGACGGAAAGCGCCACCTATCGACCAGGGGCCCGTCAGCAGACGATCGATTGCGTGTGTGTGGAAAAATAATCGAAAAGATAATAATGTTATATAAAAAAAAAAAAATCGACACGACCGCGACGACCGGGCCCCCCGGTTACGTGAAAACGAAGAAATGGTTTGGTGGCGAACGCGGGCGCGCGTGCACGGAAAACCGATCGCGAAAACGTTGTCGGATCCGAGCCGAATACGATATTGACGACGACGTCCTCCTCACGGGGCCAGGACGATCGGTCCTGCGTGCATTGTAATAATGTTAAATAATATAATAGCACCGTGCGTGCGTGTTGCAACGCGCACCGACGGATACCGCCGATACCGGTTCCGAGCGCTGCTGCTCCGCGGCGGCGTTCCAGCGGCCGGCGGCGGCAGCCAAACCCGTGCGCGCGCGTACGTCACACGACTACGACTACAAAAGTACAAACCAGTAGCGGTGACTGCATCGACGAGGTGCGGACCAGCGCCAACATTGAACATACCACCGCACGCACGTAGAAATAATATATTATATAATAATAATACATATCATTACAATATTTATATTAATATTATTACTCTTCTTCTTCTTCTTCTTCTTCTACGATTATATTACAATTTGAAACATTGTTTTCTGACGCGGTGCTGTTGGCCTAAGAAGCAGCGTGTACATACACCACGAAAACATTGTTGTCGCGCATACTGCTAAGAGACTGGTACGTTGAAAACTTTAATATTAATAATTATCACATACGATTGATTATATTTTTACTAATCATTATTATTGTTATAACTACCCTGGTAATATCGAATGACGACGATACTGCGTTGTACTTGTGCTTGTTTACGTCCGGTACGATAAATAATAGTCTACTAATAATAATAATAATATTTTAACCGGCCGATGATGAATACAATCAGATGAGGACTCGGGGTCACGCTTTTGAATTGCGTAGCGGATTGATATTTATTAATACGAACCACGTTGCTTTCGGCGGCAGCCCGGCACTTTTTTGCATACCTAATATTATATTAATGTTATAATCTTTCGCGTGACAACTTGTTGCTGTCGTTTCCGACCTACGCGTGAACACACCTGACGTCTGGCAGCGCGTCGCATCCTATTGTTTGCGATTAGTACCGCAGTACCACCACCGTAGTGTGTAAAATATGTTTATTATTGTGTACCGAACGTAATGAATGATATTTGTGCATTATATTATTATGTACATTACACGTAGGTGCGCAAGCATTAAAAATTATAATATCGTAAAACGCGACCAGACTACATTATTGTTGTACAACGCCTCGCGGTCTTATTGCATTCACGTCAGACTTCGAGGCAATCGGTAAAATGTTGACAAACACTGCAATATCTTCGGGGTCGTTTTGGGAGAAATGCGACACATTAATCATGATTTTTCCCCCCTACCACTAACCGACTACGCACACGACAGGCATCTATGACTATCGGATACAGCCAAACAGGCGGCCGGCATGCAACAACAGTTATTATAATAATATCGAACATCTGCTTCGGCAACCATAGAAGGAACCGTATAATATTCTAACTTGTTCACTCGTCGGATACGATAAATCGTGAACAATAATATTATCAATTATTATTATTATTATTTATTATTACGCAATACAATTTTGTAAGCGAACGTCTGTCGTAGTGTTGTAGTGGTGATGGTGAACACTGAACAGAATACAATGGCTATTGGCTATACTTACAAATTGAAAAAAATGCCAAGAATTGTCAGTGCACCGCATTCATGAGTCACTATGTAGACAATTTATTTCCTTTTACCTAAAGGTATAATACATTATATTCATACGGATCGGAATTACGGCTTGCGCGCCCGCTCACGTGCGTGTGTTCTGTGTGCGATCAGGTCGAAAAACCAGTTTTGTATATAATAATAGACAACTGTCTGAGAACTCTGGTGCATTCGAGGAGCTCGGAATTACAAAAGTGGGGGTGAACTGGCAACACGGGAGGCTGTTGACATCAAATAACAGATACCTGTTACTGTATGTGTGTGCGCGCGTTTGTCTGTAAACCTTATGTCCAGTGGCATGTAAAAGAGGATGTTGTAGATATTAATTTTCCCGTTTAATATTATTTCCTAAGGTTTTTGCATGATTTTCACGCTTAGACACTGTGACCTTATTATTGAAAAAAAAATTCTTTGTGTCCTCCGTTTAGATTATAAAGGACAATGGCCATATTCCCGATGCTGTCGGCTGTAGCCGGCTTCATTAAGGTGCGTTACCTGGTTGACAGGGCCAACATTGACAATGCTGTATTCAGAGCACATTACAGACTAACCACAGCGATACTCTTTGGATGTTGTATACTGGTCACAGCTAATAATCTAATTGGTAAGTTTTTTAATACAAATTTAAAAATACAATTTACTCGGAATAATTATCAATGGGTGAACGCTGCTTTGTTGTTGTAATAAAGGAGGCAATTCCTTTCAATTGACCCTGGACCTATAAATAATAAGCAAGTGAATGGGCTGGTAGAAGAGTAGATGAATCATAAAAACAAATTAATGTTACATTGCTGCAATGTTGCAATTGTTGGGTTCAGTAGCCTGAATATTTAATATACTTCTTATGCATTTTGATTTAATTTAGTTTACCTATCACCCCTAAATGGTAAAACTAAAAGCCATATTGGGTAATGAAAATATTATTATGTAAAACCAAATTTTTAGAATTTATTAAAACTGAAAAGTTATAATGTATTATTATTTTAGGTGATCCTATATCATGCATAACTGATGGTGCTATTCCAGAACATGTTATCAATACCTTTTGCTGGATAACTCATACATTTACATTGCCTGATAAAATTGGAAAAGGCATTGGTACACATGTTGCTCATCCTGGTGTATCAAGTTATGTTGAAAACGAAGATCCAAAACAATTCCATTCATATTACCAATGGGTACCATTCATGCTATTTTTTCAAGGCATTTTATTCTATGTGCCACATTGGCTATGGAAGAATTGGGAAGAAGGTAAAATTCGTATGATCACAGATGGTGTGCGTGGTGCTTCGATTGGACAAAATGATGAAAGAGTAAACCGTCAAAAACAATTAGTTCAATATCTTATCGATACTCTCCATATGCATAATGTTTATGCTTCAGGATATTTCTTATGTGAAGTAAATATTTAATAAACATTTTTGTCTTCATTTATTTTATAATTGAATTTATTGAATTTATTTTAATTTTTAGGTTTTCAATTTTTTAAATGTAGTAGGAAACATGTTCTTAATTGACAGTTTCTTAGGAGGAGAATTTTTTACATATGGTATTAAAGTTTTAGAACTTAGTCAAATGGATCAAGAAAACCGTTATGACCCAATGGTAGCCGTTTTCCCAAGAGTTACTAAATGCACATTTCATAAATTTGGTCCATCAGGAACAATTCAAGAACATGATGCACTTTGCATATTGGCATTAAATATCTTAAATGAAAAAATATACATATTTTTGTGGTTCTGGTTCATTATATTGACAATTATGTCTGGCATGGCATTAGCATACAGTATTGCTGTGGTGACATTACCTTCAATTAGAGAAACAATTTTACTACGTCGTTTTAAATTTGGTACACCACAATCTGTTTCAGCACTTATAAGAAAAACACAGGTAAATATATTTACTTAAAACATTTTGAATTTCTATCTTGGTTCAATTTTTATCTGACTAACTGTTTTAAAAATAAAATTTACAATAAAAACAATTAATTCTAATCATCTTTGAATTTTTTCATTTCAGGTGGGAGATTTCTTATTACTGCATCTTTTAGGCCAAAATATGAATATGATGCAGTTTACTGAAGTATTAGATGAACTTAGTTCACGTCTACACTTGGGTAATAATTTACCAACTGCCCCTTCAACCTTGGAATTATCACCAATATATCCATTGGATAAACTAAGACTTCACAAAGAAACAGAAGCTTAGACGATGAACGTCTACAGTTGGTTTTATCAAGAAAAAAAAAATTTGGAGTTGAAAATTTTAATCTCAAATTGTGTTCAATGTTCTGTCTTCAATATTAAGAAAAACATTCCATAAATAAGAAACTATTGAACATTAAGTAATTTATGTATTTGAATAAAAAAATTTAAATAACTAGTATTTAATTTGACTAGCAATATGCAATAATTAGTTATAAGACCTAATTATTTTTTGAACTAAATATTTTATTTTAAAATCAATCTTTGTAAGTCTTTTATGATACTATTATGGTACCTAACTATTCCTACATAGTAATAAATGTATCATTTTATGTAATATCATATACTTATAATCCTTAAATGGTTGATTATAATCATTTAAATGCACTCAGGCGCTATTTAGAGTAAACGAAAATCATTTTAGTTTTATTTTATATATTATTTTGATTTTAAATTGGAAATAAATTTTCCATTAAAATTGTAATTAATTGTGATAAGAAATATTGTGAATTTTAATATAGAAGTTTTAGTTAATTTATTTTAACAAAATAAAATGTAAAAATTATTTATGATTGATGAGATGTAACTGAAAATACGTCCCATGTCAGTATAAAAATTTAATAAGTTTATTTTTTTTATATTTACATTGAAATGAATTCTTTAGCACAGACTCAAATGAAAAACAAGTTTCCATGAAAAGAAACATTTAAACAATAAATATACTTCATAAGTTATGAGCTACTTGATAAATTGTTCAATAATTGTCTTATTTTTGAATCTTTTATATATCTTTATTACGTTATAACTTAGAAAAATAATCTATTATAGTATAACAACCATATTGCGTACTTGATTAAAAGACAAAATAAAACTATGTTTTATAAATCATTGAAACATTGTCTTACCATAAAGAAATAATACGGATTATGAATATGAAAAAATATTTAGGTCACCAAACTTAAAATGCTTTCTACATACTAAGAGTGATTGAATAGACAAAGCTGAAAGTGCAAATGTAAATCAGTTATGTCATCAGTTCGAACTTGACCGTAAAAGGCTTGAGAAAGACAACTCCAGTGTAAGGAGACTACCACCCATAGTATGTCAAACTTAAGGATATGTCTATTTCCAATAAATTAAAGCTGTAATCGTAAAACCTTATAGACTAAAAAACAATGAAGTCTAAAATATAAAATTTGGCATTTCCAAAATTTGTTCATTGCCATGCCTCCCGGCAATTGTATAATCATTATTATAATATGTATGTATGTTTAATAATCGAGTATTATAATATATTCTAATAACCAGTTGATGTATAAACCAGAAATTATTATAATTTCTTGTATTTATAATGATTTAAAATTCCTACTTTATTTAATAATGATGGCAATTATGTAAGGCAATTTTACTGATTTAATTTGAAAAATTCCACTTCCATAGAAAATTTAAAAGTAACAGTAAATCAGTTGAGCAACATATTTATCCATTGTATAAATCCTATTTTATAATTTATCAGAAATAATAATATAATTTAAACTTATATTTATAACTTATTAAAAATATAATAATCTATAAACAATAGTTTGATTATTTGGATCAGAAGCAAAAATGAAATTGTTTTAAGGTGAATACTCTAAAAGACTTAAAATAATAACAAAGTAGTATTAAGAATATGAATAATTTAATTTATCAAAAATGACTAAATATTATTTAAATAATATTAGTTTAAATAAAATATATGATAAAAAAAATTAAGAGTATTGTTAAATGTATAAATATTTATAACCAGTTTTGATATAAATTTCATTCATTTAAAAACAAAGTGAAAAATATAAAATAAAATTGTTTACATGTTTATACATACATAGTACTATTAAATTAATTAAAAAAACCTTTTTTAATTATAAATTGGGTTTATCTATGTAAAAATGTAGACAATTGCATTCGTATTCTTTAATGTTATTGATTTATTTATTTTTTATATCTATTATGATTTTTGAAATCAAAACCAGTCATTAATTAAAACATATAACAGTACTTAAAGCAAAATCTATTATTTAGTAAGCATTTGTTTAGCAAATTATTTTTATTAGTACTTGGTTATTGTGAGATAAATTTCAAAACCATAATAATTATTCATCTAAATGATGAAGTCTTTTAAGTTTAATAAATAGAATAAAGCAATTAATGTGCAATATTTTTTTATTTACCTGTTACCCCAATCAATTTTTGCTGTTATCTTTAATTTTAGTTCCCTTGTTTGGTCTTGAGTTAATGTTCCAGTTAATAACTGTTTTCTCCATTCCAATAATTCTCGCATTACTTTTCTTAGTGTTATAAACTTATAAGTTTCTCGTTCCTAAAAATAAACAATTTTAATACTAATGTAATTATTTTTCGTTTTTATTTCAGTATTATGAGTATAAATTAAATTATTATAAAATATAAATATTACAAAAAATAAAAGCTGTGAATATTTTATAATATTAAGTAAATTATTTTGAGTAAGTAATGAATAAAATAAGATCTTATATCTCAAAACACTCAAATTACTATAGTTTTATAAAAATGTAATAATAAAAGTTGCTAAGTTTCATAATGCAATTTTACAGTTTTACATTTTGACTTCAGTCAAAAATAAAGATTAGGGCGGCTGTAAAGTTATGTTTTTCAAACCCAATGTTAATAAATATTTTACAGAAAACATTAAGCAGTCAGCAATTTATTCAACTGAAAACATAACTATTCAATTGTTAAAAAAGAAAATAATTCTATTCTGTCTATTCATTAATTAATAATGACTTATTCTGAAAATTCTGATAAATAAATTATGTACATTAAATACACATATTAATTAAATAGCTTTAAATGAGTTTCAAATAATCTTAATAAAATTAATTAATACAATATGTAATCCATTAAAAGAGAAAAAGAGCAGTTTATTTAAAAATATATTATCTGATTTAATAAGGGCATAGTAATTAACTAGAAAATTATATTGACCATCTTGATATTAATTTCTTGTTAAGTATTCTACCCGACCAAATAAACAACAGTCAATAATTAGCATAATTGATTAGAGAGATTCATCAAATAGTTTCAGTATTTTTTATTGTTTGTTAAAAATATTTTGTTAGATATACCTATTCAAAGGTTTCTAACAGTAAATACTTTCAGTTAAATTATTTTTTGTTTCTATTAGATTTATTATTCATCATTTATTACAATGTTATATTTTTTATTAACATTGAATAAAAAGTACTTTAATATAAATATAATTATTAATTTTTCAGTAGAGACAAAAAAATGTAACAAATTTCTACACTAGTCAATAGCCATATACATTTTTATTACAAAATAGTTCATATTTTTATAGAAAACATTTCAATTATAATTAGTATATTTTAAATTTGGAAAGTAATTAATTTCAAATTAATTTATAAAAATATGAAAATATTTTATTGACATACCACATATAATGACTTCCAGATACAATTCCAATCTCGTAAAACTAATGACACTTCTCTAACAACTGAATCTTCTAGTGGTATGGCTGTTTCAAAACTTCTGCAATTTAAAATTATTACAAAATAAACAAAAATTGTATTTTTTTTACATTTAATGAATAATTCACCCTTCATTTTCTATTCGGCATGGCTTCAAATGGATGTATGTAGACGGAAATATACCCTAGGCAATAAAATATTATAATTTTATGCAATAAACAAAAAAAAAAAATGTCTCACTTTTACAGATCGATTTTTAGTGACAAATCCTCGGTACCAACCTAGATAATATAAATAAATAATACAGTTTTAAATTAAAGTTGAATAATTATCAAAATATATAATACAATATACTAACCACAACATTGTTCAAGAATCTGAACAGTGTCTCCGATTTCAAGATGTAATCCATATGAATTTTCTCCATTCCAGTTGTATATAACTATACAACAATTTAAAATAAATAACAACACTTATAATATTTCAAAACATCAACTAATTATAAAAAAAATCATTGTTATTTAAGTATTACGTACCAACTCCATATTTTTTTGTTTTCGTAGGAGTCCACATCTTTTGTAATTGAAGATTCCTATTGTAGTTTCTTCAACTCATATTTTTTCTTCCTTAATATAAGCAAGTTTATTGTTTTTCAAACCTTCGAATAAAATAGAGAAAACGGAAGTAAAATTTGAAGATTTTTCTGAATTATACTTGTTCGGTTTTGTTTACATTTTACTTTTAATTGTTATCATACTTGGGGGGTGGAGCCGCTGACTACTGAGATTAGATAATAATAAAATACTGAAAGATTAACATATTAAAACATATCAAAATTTTAAACGCAATAATGTGGCGATGGTCTGTAACCTGTATATGTATCTAAAAGTGCATATAATAATTTCAGTTTTTGTCTTAGAGTGGTATCATATGTTTAAATGAAACAGATCCGTGGAGAGCTCTGCCCCACACCCCATGTACAAAAATACCATTAAAATATTATATTTATTCATTTATAATAATAAAGTATAGTTTTAGTAATATATAATATAACACGATGTATGATTTTATTTTTATCCCTTTTCTACATTTAATATATTATATTACCGTTTACGGTAATGTTACAGTTAAAGACTAAAGTGTTGAATTCCGTAGTTATAAATTACATGCGAATGTTAGTTAAAGTATGAAATAATATATGAAAATTATACTTTAACTGATTATTTAATTTTCATATAAGTAATATCTAGAAATGCTATACAATTGTAGTTTGATTTCCGTTAGGGTACTTATAGAATACATTTAAATTATAAATGTATTATAATATTTTATTTTTTTTTAAACTGAATTAATTAAAATTACATTATTTATTTGTACATGCTATGCGTTGCCTATTGTGGCATTTTAGGCAAATAATTGTACAATACTTATTTTTTTTCTGCAAACACTTATACTTCTACAATATTTTTTTATTAAATCTAATTCATTCGAATTCAATATTGTAAACTATATCTCCATAGGCGCCCAGAAGAGAGACCAGACAGCTGACGGGCATAGGCCGAAATTCTCCATAATTTTAGAGTGGGCTGATATTTCAAAATACTTCATTGCATATCTTCTTCTTCTTCTTTAGTTACGGCCCTAAAGACCATCATGAAAAAGTTAAACTTTGCCACCTATCCCTGTCCTCTGCTACTTCTCTCCATTTAACACCAGGCTCTATCTTTTCCACTTCTCTCTTCACACTATCATCCCATCTTAACTTAGGTCTACCTAGTGGTCTTTTTCCATTAGGCTCTTCTTCGATCACTCATTTTACTAAAGTACCCTGTTTGCGTTTTTATTGCATATCAAAGCAAAAAAAATACATATATAATATTACCCTAAACATTATTATTTATTTTAGATAGATATAGTATACTATGCATATAACTTAGATACCCAGTGGCGTATTTAGGATTTTGTCATGTGGGGGGATATGATTTTGTCCAGTACTTATCAACTCGAGGGGGGCTCCGCCCCCCTCACCCCCTAAGTTTAAATAATTAAATATAAAACTACAATTTTACTACAATTTTTTTATTTTTATTTTACAAAATAAAATCTAGTTTTCTAGATGTTTTGGACAATTCGTCTATGACTTCTTCCGCGGATAAATCAATATTTCTATGAACTGATAGTAATGACAATCCATTCAGCCGTGTCTGGGAATTTTAAATTACTTATAAGTCCAAACAAAATTCTAAAACTAAACGTCTAACGTTCTTAGTTTCTTACCTCATTCATTGTATTACGTAGATGCGTTTTAAGCCTTTTTAAACTAGAAAAACTCCTCTCAAGAGTTGCAGTTGATACAGGCAAAGTCATAAATATTTTTAAGAGAAGTTTAATATTTGGATAAATGTCTTTATCGCAGTTAAAGAACGCTTCTATCCCAGTTTTAATTATTTCGTTACTACTAGAGGCTAGTTTTAATTTCCACATCTTCAGTTCAGCAAGAACATTGTGCCTATCAATTGCAGAAGAATAAAGTTCAATTAGGTGCTGAAATTAGTCCTCAGTTCTCACTTTTTCGACGGCGCTCGGTCTATCATCTAATTTAGATTTAAATAAAAAAAAAAAAAATACTCTACTCAAGCCTTGGGGGGGGGATCAAACCCAATGATCCCCCCCGTAAATACGCCACTGTAGATACCTACTCGTACATATACTTGAATTTTAATAATGGAAACTCTACAATGAAATTAAAAAATATTTATTTTGAAATAATACATCAATTTTTTTGTGCAAATAAATCTAGTATGGCTTCTTTATCAATTTTATAGAAATATCATTTTCAATACTAATTATTAATTAAGTTATTAAATCTATTCTGTAACATGGATGACCTCAGCCATGTTTTAATCCTTCTCATTGCAGAAAAACTACGTTCACACGTTGACGAACTTGTAGGAAGAGTAAGAGCAACTTGCATAAGCTTATACATTTTAAAGTATATAGTCTTAGAAAGTACTGAAGTCAAAGCTTCTGAATTAATACTGATTTTGCCATTTGATAAGCGTCGATAACGCGATGCAGTTGGCAGTTCCAAGAAAATAATGATATCGATGTCTGCGCATTGAAATTAGTAACTAGATTCAACTGATATCGTTTATATATTCTAATAATTAATAAACATTGAAATAAAATTATATACATTGATACTTAAATATTTATTATGCTGTGCTTCTGTACTCTATAAACTTTGATATTTGTCAATGAAATCAGAAAATATATTACATCCTATTTTATTTTCTAAAATCATAAATGTTTTTATTCGCGTTCCAACAATATTTGAATTTCGAATTGAAAGTTAATATGCATATAATTATTGCAGTAACCTGCAGTGATCAATTATTTGAGGGAGCTAATTTTTCTATTTGTACGTTTTGAGGGGGCTAAGCCCCCTCAAGCCCCCCCACCAATTTCCGTCTATGCTGACGGGGCAATTGCACCCTCCTGGGCTTCAAATGTAATTTTGAATTTTAGATTCTGAACGGAGTTTGATTTTACAATGATGTGTGTTTTTTTTTTTTTTTGTGTCTGACAACAACTTTTTTTGCAGTAAAAATGCTTCGATTTGCTTATACAGCAACTTTTCTGAAAGGAAAGTGAATGTAAATGGTACTTGGGCATGTCAAAAATCCAACTTTTTTAATACTTTTTGTAAAAATTGAAAAAAACGTTAAAAAAATTACGAAAAACCGGGAAATTTTACGCAAAATTACGTTTTTACAAAATACATTTTTTTTAAATGCTCTAACTCAAAAACGAAAAATCGCAAAAACTTGAAATTTTCACCAAATCTTTATATTGGCTTTCTCTATACATGGATAAGTTTTCAAAGTATTTTGACATATTTTGACTTATTTATAGACAATTTAAATTTTCGATTTTTGTAAGTTTTTTTTTTAAATGTCTATAAAAATTTTTTGGCTGTCCAAAAACTCTTGAAAATGAATGAAAGGATTAAATATAAGTAATACTAATTGTAACTAAAAAATATCGGAGATGGTTTCTCTCAAATTTTTTTTATTAACTCATAAATTACAAATTTGTATAAAATATGTTAAAATCGCCATAATTTGCAAGTTATTTTGTAGTTGAATATTCATAAAATTTTTTCTTTTTATACTTAAGGTTAAAAATTTTAACACTAGGATGTCTATCATTGTATTCAAATTTAACAAATCCATTGTAATAATGACTTATCCTATAAACGAGGTACACTCCACCCCCAACTGTACAGCAAAGCGAGGCCCACTCGTTCTTTTTTAAGTTTTATTATATTGTTTTATATAATGTTTAAATAAATATCTCATTGATATTTATTGGTGACCGATATTTATTATTATTCATAATACTGATGGCACAATTAAAGAAATTTTGAAATTTTATTTATTTAAAAAAAAAATGTTGAAGAAAACTTCTACAAAATATCCCACTTTTTTCTGAAGAATTCAGTTTTATTTAATAATGAACAACAGAAACGTACCACACTACCACGGGGTTTGGGTTTCAACCCCCTCCTTCATTGGCCTCTGTTTATAAGTTATATCTTGTAGTGCTGTATCCAGGGGGTGGGCTTTTGGGCTTAAGCCCCCCCCCCGAAATCTCAGGAAATGTATTTTTTTTTAGTAATGCGTAATGGTAATCGGCTCATATTATAGTATATGTTGATGAGTGAGATAATAGGCATACCTTATGGCCACGATTCAAGATAGGTTATATATTATTACATTTACTAATTACTACTAAAAATGGTCTAATGAAGAAAATGACTTACCAAAAAATGCATTAGACACATTATCGAAATTCCCCGAACATTTATTCCCACATATATATATTTTATTAAAACTTCTTGCTACTTTGACTGTATCAACGGCATTGGTTGAAAGAAGTTTTTCTTCTTTAAAAAGAATCAAGACCTGTTTAAGAAACTCTACCGGTGAGGCAAGATTAAACGGGTTAGCACTTATGAATATACATAGAGACATACAAATTGATACAGATACTATTTTAAATATGTTTGCGTCGAAAAAGGAGAGGCGTTTAGATTTTAAATTGTGACAATTTACATTAATATATTGAATGCATAATACATTAAATACAATGTGTATATATATATGTTTTTAAATTATTTCCTATTTTCCTATAAAGGTAAGTATGAATGTTTAAGCCCCCTCCCCCGAAAACAAATCCTGAGTAAGGCACTGGTGTCTTGTATCTTATATGAAAATGGTTAAAATTTAAAAATTGTAAATAATTTATTTTCATAATGTATTGATAAAAAAAAGAACAAAAATTAAGCTTTAAAAATTAAAGATTAATTAATTGCTGTGTGATCGATAAACATAAACCAATGAGTTTCGGTAAACAATATTTATGATGGATATTTATGTGAGTATTCGAAATTATATTTAGTATAACTAATGCATTTTATGTATTTTAATCTAGACTATTAATTAGTAATTTAAGATAAGTTACAGGGAACTGATAACTATATTTTGTACGCCCGTACGGCCGCTGTGCCTACTACCATTGATTATAAATACTTTTTTCAATTATCAAGCTACTGGATTTTGACAGCTGTTATTTGATGTCTAAATTTCTAGAATTTATAATCATTTTTCTGTAAAGTTATAATGGAATTTTATTTAAGACAGATTGAATGGATTGACCATGTTGACGGTATATCGACATATCGTGCTATATGAGTTGAAAAGAAAACTTTTTAAATAAGCACCACCCTCATTGAAAATATGTGTGTACGCCACTGATGAATAAATATAATTATAATAACATATGTATGACATATTTTTAGTGAGAAAAAAATAAACTTTTTATTTTAATAACATACTTTTTGGTGCTTGATTCCATTATGCCCGTTCGGCCCTCCCTGATAATTTTCCTACAGGCAGCGGGCACCTGAATAAAAATTTAAAATAATAGTGTGGAGATATACGAACCAATTAACAGTGAACACGTTACGTTACACGTGTGATTGTGAAACTATTACTGAAATATAAACCTTCACAATTTTACTGTCAATCTTTATAATAATTAATGTACATCAGCCAATGATGATTTTATAATCGCACGTTATAAACGTAAATGAAAATTTAACATTGCAATCATCAATAATAAGGAGAGGACATCAGTGTTATCTGATTTATTAATATGTTCAATGTTGGACACTAAAATTACGATATTTTATTTTGTACAGTTTATGATGGACACATTAACGAAGTGAGTCACCAAAATGTATAAAATAACTTTAGTTAAAGTATAAATTATATACGTTACCTACAAGTTTTAGTTAACCCATGAACTCATAAAAAAAAACTAATTCAACAGTTCATATTCAACTGTAACATATATTATATATTATCAGTAGCAGTCAAATGATTTTGTTATGGGTGAGGGGTTTATTTTTTTCTTTTTGATAAATATTTGTCAAAAATATATAGAATTGTGTATTGAAAGAATTGCACTGGAACTTGCACAGCTGTATAGTGTATAGTGTAGGGGGTAGAGTGGATCTCGTTTACAGGATCATTATAATGGATGGACTAAATTTGAATGCTGTGATTGATATCATTGCATTCGAAAAACAATTCTTAACGGAAATCTATTAGATCTGTTAGAGATTTGTTAGTCTAGAATAGGTTTGTATAAAATATTGTGGCATTAAATTGTAATATTATGACATTATGTACTATTCAAACGCTTATAAAAAATAATTGTGCCTATGTATATTCATCATTTTTGAATGACAGTATAACAATAACTTCTATGGAATCTTCTATTAAATTTTCAAGTATTTTGTCCCAGTTGAAGCATTTTTACTGCTCTAAAACATATCATCAGACACAAAAAAACAGCACATTATTGTAAAATTAATCCATTTATCATTCCGTTCAGAATCTAAAATGTCATGGAAGCATCTATTCGTCCTCCCATACTCTCCAACCCCTCCCCCCAAAAAACCGTTTAACAGCCACTATATATTATAATTATAAAACCGTCGGGCGTCGATTCGAAATTGCAAATTTGTATTGTACAATAATTACCTAATTACTGATTTACAATACTATACTATTATATTAAATCTATATTGTTATTGTTGTTGTTATTATTATTATTATATAATTATGTTTATTATTATTATTATTATTACTATTATTAATATAATAACTATTATTATTATTATTATTATTATTATTATTATTATTATTTTAATATTCTGTGACATGGGTGTACCTATACGATATATATTATGGGAAACACATGGATTAATTGTTGTTAAATTCTAGAAAATAATTTTTTCAAACAATATTTACTGTATTATGTATATTATATGATTAATGAAGGATTTAAGACTTCAAATTTCAATCAATATAAAGCCCTTCCAAGTCCGCACTTGTAATAGAGTATTGGAGTTATAATCACATTGACCGTGATTTGGAAATTCTGAATCCCACACTTGTTATTATAAAGCTCTCTTAATATCACTGTAATTTTTATGGTACATATATATATATATATATTTAGATTTAATTTAATTTTATCATAATGACAATGATCGACGGCCGATGGCTATATTTATACGGATTGTGTTTCATAATATCTCTATGATTACAATTGAGTATTTGACAGTTGACATGTGGTATGCGTTAGAAATACATATAATTTTTCAGGACCCTCCCGAAAAATATTGAAAATCCACCACTGCTATAACATTATTATAGTAGGTAAATATATTACATAATTTCTTATATTCTCATGTCGAATCACAGATTAATATTTATCCGTCTGTCAAATACCTTATTTCAGTGTTCTCATTTTTTTCTTCTTCAAGTTCCTACCAGCCTCGGGTGTTGAATATCATATTGACAATATTGTCCCTGTTAAATAGTGCTCGTCGCTCGAAATATAGGTACCAAACCAAATATAGGTGTTATAACTTATAAGTTATAATAGTCGCGGAGGTTCTTCAGCGCTTCTGCCCACGCGCCAATTTTTTCTTATGATATAATATAAGCTGGAGTATTTTGAACTGTTAATTATTCCTCATATGTCCCATGTATCTTAGCTCCTAATCTTTAATTGTTATTAAAAGTTCTTTCTCTTTTCTCATCCTTTCCAATTCCAATACACTTTGATTAGTACATAGTAATACTATGTAGGTACTTATTTACGAAATATTTAGCTCTCATCTGTATAATTACATCTCAAAAGCTTCAATTTTTTGATAAGTAAACTTTGTCTAGGTTTCGACTCCATATAGTAGAGAATACATAACAGTTTGAGTTTTGTGCCAAGAGCTAGATCGTGACATTTAAATACTTTCGATGTTTTATAAAAAAGCTACCTTGGTTCTTTCAAT
Source organism: Chaitophorus viminalis (assembly GCA_025469195.1). Taxonomy (NCBI): domain Eukaryota; kingdom Metazoa; phylum Arthropoda; class Insecta; order Hemiptera; family Aphididae; genus Chaitophorus; species Chaitophorus viminalis. The sequence goes on from JAIPRK010000268.1 coordinate 44,237, forward strand.
TCTGCATATTATTCTAATTTATTGCCAACTAATATTATAAAACTTTAATTTGTTTTAACTTCTCAGTTGTCGCACAATAAAATTGTTTTCATTGGTGCCATGTATATGTTACAAATATGGTCCCTGGTAGAGATCCCCATAAAATAGCAGTTTGTGGCTCTTTTAAGTTTTTGACAATGTAAAAAAAATTGTTTTAAAGAATTATGTATTTATACTCCTGTATGAATTTAAATACCGGCTCCTGTCTTTTTTAGGACTTACATTTATAATCTAAAGTCAGTAATGGGAAAGTTCTTTTTAAAAATGAACTAATTCAAGTTCATCAAATTGAAATTAGAAGGAATTATATAAACTCGCTTTGGGTATCACGTCCTCTAACTCTAATTGAAAACAATCAATATCATTGCACAAAGACATTTCAATTTTGTTTTATATTCTCAATGGAGTGATGGAATCTATTGGTTTTACAATGATGTGTGTTTTTTTTTTTTTTTTGTCTGTCATCACGTTTTGGGGCAGTAAAAATGCTTCAATTATCTTAAACAGCAACTTTTCTGAAAGGAAAGTGAATCTAGATGGTACTTGCGCAAGTCAAAAATCCTACTTTTTCCATACTTTTTTAAAAAATCGAAAAAAACGATAAAAAAATTACGAAAAAACGGGAAATTTTACGCAAAATCATGTTTTTACAAAGTACATTTTTTTATAATGCTCTAACTCAAAAACGAAAAACCGCAATAACTTGAAATTTTCACCAAATCTTTATATTGGTGTTCTCTATACATGGTTAAGTTTTCAAAGTATTTTGACATATTTTGACTTATTTATAGACAATTTAAATTTTCGATTTTTGTAAATTTTTTTTTTTAAACATCTATAAAATTTTATTGGCTGACCGAAAACTCTTGAAAATTTAATACAAGGTTTATAATAAGCTAAACTTATTATAACTAAAAAATATCGGAGATCGTTTCACTCAAATTTTTTTTATAAGCCCATAAAGCTCAAATTTGTATAAAATGTGTCAAAATCACGATAATTTGCAAGTTATTTTGTAGTTGAAAATTTATAACATTTTTTCTGTTTATACTTAAGGTTCAACATTTTAACACTAGGTTATCCATAAGCTAATCTTCAAAAATGTATAAAAAAATTTCTACCGGACTTAGAGGGAAAAATTGTATGACTGTTTGAAATTTAAATTTTAACGAAATTGCATAATTCAATTTAAATATAAAATACTATATTATTATATACACATTTTAGACAAACATATTAACTCCGTTCAGAATCTTTATTCGTATGCAATGATATCTATCATTGCATTCAAATTTAACAAATCCATTGTAATAATGACCTATCCTATAAACGAGGTGCACTCCACCCCCAACTGTACAGCAAAGCGAGGCCCATCCGTTCTTTTTTTAGTTTATAGTTATTCTTTAGTAATATTCATTTGTATATTCTCTAAAATTATAACTGTTATTATAAATATGCATGAACAGTAAAGTACAATTTTCTTAAGTAGGGACATCCTTATAGAGACTGAATTTTAATTATCTTATTTTCAAAGGAACTGACGTGGTGTACTCTACAAGGTTTTTTCTTTGGTTATAACAATTAATCTATGATTAATGTCTATGTATTATATAAATTAAACCATTATAAAATAATTATGGTCTATGTTTATGAAACAAACGAACCAAAATGGTTCAAGTTCATAATAAATAAGAACTTAGTTTACCTTCAAGTTAATTTCTTGAACATTGAATTCATTTTTGTTTATTCTTGTATCAATTCAAAGAGTTGTTTAACTGTTAGTAGATAAAATAAAACAATTTTATTGATACTAATTAATAATTATTATTTTACTTTTATTATATAAATATAAATAATAACAATATTTTTTATAAAAATGTAAGCTCTATGCTCCATAATATATTTATCGCAAATATTAATGGTGTACATTTTGTTTCTCATCTAATAATTTTTTATTAAATAAAGTGTATATTTTAAGAAAGTAAAAAAAAACCCTGTCTGAAGATTTTATTTTTAATATACATTTAATTTTTAATTTAATGCCAATAATTATTATAATATATATATATATATAAAAAAGTATTATTTTCTAAGAAATAAAATTTAAGATGTAGAATTAATCTAGTCAAATTTTTCCAATCCAATAATTTAATAAGTTTTTAAGAAACATTAATAAGTGTAGCAGATTTCAATGTTTTAACTATTATTAATAATAATTTTGTAGTCTTGATACCTTAACCAAAATAGTTTTAATTTTAAATAAATAATTCATAAGTTTCTTATTCTATGCAAGGAAAAAAAATTATAAATATAAATTATAATCTAAATATTCCAACTCAAAATCAAAAATGTTTAATATTTATATTTTCATCAATTTTATTTTTTTAGTTACTTTGAAGTACATAATTGAAAAAATTCTATACCTAGTAATAATAAGGTATATTTATTTGATAAATCATAGTACAACATATTATATAATTTCATACTATATTAAAATTCTGTAATCCATTAATTCAAATTCAATTAATGAATATTAAGTCTTAATAATCATCGAATAGATTTAATAGTGGGGATAAAAATATGATAAGTTAACAAATTCCCTTATTAGAATCATGTCATTTTTAAAGTTAATTTGTCTTACAGTTGAAATCTGCTACCCTTTTACCTATACCCTATGTTTATTCAGTCTTCATTTATCAAACTGATAACAAATAAATAAACAAGACTAAATAAAAATAATAAGTTATAGTTAACATTTGCTACATGAGGTTACATTGACCAATATTATCTGGCATTGGATTTCCATCAGCAACATCTCTTAATAATTCTTCTGGTGGTTGGCCACATTCTTGCATTTTTTTCAATAATTCCATAAGCTCTTTAAATTTCATTGTTTTAGTAACTTCATCATCAGTATCTTGTTGATTTTCTAAATGATCTCTAACTTCTTTTATACAGCCAAACATCTGTTTATACCTGAAATATTTAATATAATGTAAGATCATTTCAATAATTAGATAAAATTACTTACCTATCAAATTCTTCTTTACCAGATGTTGACTCATTGTCCTCAAGCCATTTAGGATATTTATCACATAAATCTTTAATAGAAGGATATAAAACTTCTTTGCTCAATAATGGTTGCATAAATTGCATCAGCATTGGTAACATATCTTCATCTACGTTGATGTCATCTTGTATACCCATGTTGGCAAACATCGAACTCATATCACTTCCTTCAGGCAAATTTTGTTTGACCTCAGATAAATTTTTTAATGACTCTTGAATAACGGCTTGTAAATCAGACCCCGATTCACCTAAAATTAATGCTTGTAGGCCAGCTGTAAGTTCTGCTTGGTCACTGTTCATAAATGATTTCATTGTTTCTTCGAGGCTCTCTTTTAAAAAGTCATCATTTGTATTGAAAGCAGGAATTTCAGATACAGCTGATGGTACTGCATTCTCAGTAGGATTCTCAAAATCTTTAAGTGCATCATCTAACAATTCAGACAATGAATTTTGAGAATTTTCTTCTTTTGATTGATTCTCAGACATTTCTAAATGAAAAAATTTAATGAAACAGATATTTTGATAGTAATTTGTAATTACTAATTATTTAATTTTACGAAATCAAAAAAATTCAAAATTTTAATTTAATTAATTAGGTAACTATTTAATTTTAAAGAATTTAAAATAGTGTTGGTGAATAGTAATATTACCACGACAACAAACTTCAGTCAAGTAAAGTTACTCTTCAAGAGTAGCAAACTCTGACCTCAACTACATATAATATATTATATAGTAATTTTCGTAGAGCTACAAGAAACTGATATAAAAACAGATGTTTTAGTATTGATAAGAAATAATAATTTCTGAAATATTAAATTGAAAATAACAAAAGAGGTTAATGTTAATTTATTTATTATTTTAATAGAACTAAAGTAAAAATTACATGTTACGCACCTATCTTTTCATAATTTGATTCGTCATTGTCATCTGCTAAATATATAACACTAGATACTCCATGTAGGTTACTTTATTTTATCAATTTTTTAAATTTTACAGCTTATGTTTGTTTTAAGATCCTTTAATAATGGCCAGCTATTTTGATGAACTTCATGTTGATGAAGATGAAATACCAACGAATCGTAGAGAACGTTTGACAAGAGAGACATTTCGAATGCTTTTTGATCATGATCCAGTGCGATATGGTCACATGGTTAATTTTCAAAATACTCCTCCTGCATCAAAATCAGAAATTGAAAAACTAAGCGCACCTTTACTTGATGAACTATTAGGTAAATACATAAGACATATTCAGTTTGTTAGAATACAGTTATGATTTGTATCCTTTTGTAGACCATATGTAGAACATAGGGTGTCCCACCAACATCTGACAACTGCAATAACTTGTTAAAATAAATTTTTTTTATTTTACTTTTTATATATGAATTATAAATGCTTGCAATACATGTATATTTTTTTCTTCTAAAAGTGAAAAATTTTAAATTTTAAAATTCAGTATAGCCCTTTCATAAGTAATTTTTTAAAAAAATTTTTTGTAAATTATTATTCATAATTATTAGTTAATTTTTTTTAATTATTTGAAATTAACGAAAATTTCAATAAACTGTACAGCCATGATCTTCGAAAATAAGACCGTAAGAAAAATATTTGAATTTTATCAAACTTTAAAAATAAACTTTGAAATTACCTAAAATTAGCTTTGTATTTTTGTTTTTGTTTTTGAGTTAAAGCAAAATAAAAAAAAAAGGATTGGCCTCGCTTTGCTGTACAGTTGGGGGTGGAGTGTACCTCGTTTATAGGATAGGTCATTATTACAATGGATTTGTTAAATTTGAATGCAATGATAGATATTGTATACGAATAACAATTCTGAACAGAGGTAATATGTTTGTCTAAAATGTGTATATAATAATATAGTATTTTATATTTAAACTGAATTATGCAATTTCGTAAAAATTTAAATTTCAAACAGTCATAAAATTTTTCCTTTAGGTCCGGTAAAAATTTTTTTATATATTTTTGAAGATTAGCTTATGGACAACCTAGTGTTAAAATTTTGAACCTTAAGTATAAAAAGAAAAAATTTTATGAATATTCAACCACAAAATAACTTGCAAATTATGGCGATTTTAACATACTTTATACAAATTTGAAGTTTATGAGCTTATAAAAAAAATTTGAGAGAAACCATCTCCGATATTTTTTAGTTACAATTAGTATTACTTATATTTAATCCTTTAATTCATTTTCAAGAGTTTTTGGACAGCCAAAAAATTTTTATAGGTATTTAAAAAAAAAAAAACTTACAAAAATCGAAAATTTAAATTGTCTATAAATAAGTCAAAATATGTTAAAATACTTTGAAAACTTAACCATGTATGGAAAAAGCTAATATAAAGATTTGGTGAAAATTTAAAGTTGTTGCGGTTTTTGGTTTTTGAGTTGGAGCATTTTAACAAAATGGAATTTGTAAAAACGTGATTTTGTGTAAAATTTCCTGGTTTTTCGTAATTTTTTTATCGTTTTTTTCGATTTTTTAAAAAAATATTGAAAAAGTTGGATTTTTGACAAGCTCAAGTACCATCTACATTCACTTTCCTTTCAGAAAAGTTGCTGTTTAAGGAAATCAAAGCATTTTTACTGCCCCAAAACGTGATGACAGACACAAAAAAAAATTAAAAAAAAAAAACACCCATCATTGTAAAACCAATAGATTCCATCACTCCGTTCAGAATCTAAAATCAAATTCATTAAAAACTGGTTTTCCGTTAAAATTTTTTTTTTTTGGGGGGATTTTTCCTCGCACTTTTGATAGCTACTGATAATTTTTTACTTTTGACCTACCAAAGTACCAACTAGATTCACTTTCCTTTTAGAAAATTGCTGTATAAGAAAATCAAAGCATTATTACTGCTCCAAAACGTGATGACAGACACAAAAATAAAATTTTAAAAAAAGCAATACAATATAATAATCACATATTCAGAATTTAAAATGATTCAGACAGGTACTTAACAATTTACTTCCACATATTACTTTTTAGTTCTAATGAATGATCTGTGGAGATTATAGTAGAAACTTGATGTAGTATTAGTACCCAGAAATATAATCAAACAATTTAATATCATAAAAATCTGATCTATACTTTCCTTAAATTAATTAAAATCTGAAATAATATTTGCTCAAAATAATTGTTTTAGGAGAACAATGTCGAATATGTTTATGTCAATATCAAGTAAACGATAAAGCATTAACCATGCCATGTAAACATATATTTCATGAAAATTGTTTAAAGACATGGTTGGAAAAAGTAATGGATTATATATTTTTAGAAATTAATGTATTACTAATCCTGTTTTATCTTTTCAGAGTAATTTTTGTCCACTTTGTAAATTCGAACTAAAGACTGATAATGAAATTTATGAATTATATAAAGAAGAATTAAAAAATCGACAGTCAAGAGAAGAAAACATTGCCCAACTTCATAATTCAATGTTCTCATAAAATTATAAATTACCAATACATTTTTATTATTTTAATAATCACGGAAAAACTTTTCATTAGTTATTAGGTGATTGAAAACTTTGGGATTGTAAAACTTTATTACTTATATAGTTATTATATGTCACGGCTATTTATTATGGATAATAACAATTACAAATTGTTATTAAATAGTTTAAAAATTGTCATTGCAAATAATATTTAGCTGTAAGTTTTATATTTTTAATTTAAGAGCTTTGTATCTATTCTATCTCAAATTAAATTGAGATAATATTTAATCCGTGATTTTATATTTTTTCCATCTCTTGTATTATCTATTACACTTGTCTTATTAAATATGATTTTAACTCTCAAACATTTCTTTTTAATTTATTCGGATCCAAATTATTGTTTATAACTAATTGTTATTGATCCAGTTACCAGAAATTGCTATAAGTATACAAATTATTCTATTATTGTTAATTGAATTTTATTTATATTGTAATGAATTTGTTGCTAAAACTAAAAGTTAAACAAACAATACACTTGAATAGTATACAACATTCTTATAATATATATTATATTTTAAAATAATTGGCAAGAATAAATACAAATTTTTCGAATATGTTGCTTATATTTATATTTCTCAAATGTAAATATGAGTTAAATGGTCTTTAAGAAAAAGATTATGCATTCTACATATATTTTGGGTGTTAAAAGTCCCTGTAGAGACTCTTTTGATCAAAAATTGGGAATACATTTTATTTAACTCTCCTGTGTAAATTATTTAAAATCAAAATAAATATTTTAATTTATTTTTAAATTTTAAAATAACATTTTATTTCCATAGATATAATTCTCAACTTAAATTTAACTAAAAATAGGAAATAGTATAACATGTAACAGCACAAATTTGAAATTTCATTAAAATATTTTATACAGCCTGTGATAGCAATGACCAGTAATCAAATATTGCTATTGGTTATATATTTGTATTTATATTTAAATTTAAGATCAATTAAAATATGGTCCTAATAACTAAATTCTACTTCCAATAAATTAAAGATAATTTTTTCTTCATGGTTTGTCATCATAAAAAGGTTTTACAGGCACTTTTAAATTGGTCATTAGGAATTAAGTATATAAACAGTATAAATATATTACACGTAGACATGTAAAATTACTTGTATAAACTTTTGTTCGTACAAGTAATTTTTCTATTGTCTATATTGTAGTTATTATTATCACGATGTAGAGAAGATAGTAGATCTAAACATCGTGATCACGAATTAAAATCTTATAACATGATTTTTTTATCAAGTTATATCTTAGTCCGTGAATCCGTGATCGTGATTATTATTTATAGTTTATCACAAAACCACAGATTATAACACGGTTTAAAATAAACAGGTTAGATAACGCCTGTACGCGGTCCCAAAGTGTTACGCATCATTAGTACATACTTTCACTATAAATATTCAGCGCTAGTAGTAGGTAGGGCTAATAATATCTGAGTATAAATAGTAAAATCACAATTATCATTAAATAATATGTAATAATTTTTTATTGAATGTCTCGACGTTTTTTTTTTTGTAAAGTGTAAACTAATAACCAAATATTGCCAAACATTTTTTTATTTAATGCCTAGACGTTTTTTTTTAAATTTGCTATTGCAGAATAATTGGCTTGTGGCAGATGCAGTTATGGATACCAAAAAATTTGTGAAAATTTGAATGAATCTGTTACATATTTATTATGAACTACCTTTTTGTTTTAGGTTTGAAGAAGTTAAATGCATCAATAAGTGTACATTGTACAAACAAAAAAATCAAAGCTGGGCTAGTTGAAACCAATATTTGTATAGTTATATTTATTATTCTAAAATCGTTGATTATAACTACTTCCTACTAGTATTTAAAATCAACGGTAAAATAGTTAAATGTTAAAATAAATAAAATAAATAATGAGATACCAAATTTTAAGAATCAAACTAAAATAATGTCGCGGTAAATGAATTTAAGATATTAGCGCCATGTGTAAGACAAAGATAGTAACACCATTAGTATGTTCCATCTCGTTCTAACATACCGTTTCGGGTAACACTGCTTGGTGAGCATTCCAGTTATCATATAGTTCAATGATTATTCGTGGTGTCGTAAGATATATCTTAAATCGTGGTCATAGCACCCGGCCAGGTAGATATATATAACCATTACACTACCTTGGTATCCGGTTTAAGTTAACAAAAAATCCAGCTTGCCGATATTGTGATGGTAGCAAAGACGTATCAAAATATCATATGACTGTTATCATTTGAACTTGGTTTGATTTCTAATAAATGCATTTTATTTTTTCTCGTTAGTACTCGGTACCATATCTTTCCATTATATACGTGCTTGTATATTATATGTATATGCAGTTTTAATACTTATACCAAATTCGATTGGGTTAATTTGTCATTTAAGAAAATACGATTTGTTTGATTTACCTACCATGTTTCGGACAACGCTACAGCGTGCTGCGCCCTGTATTCGTTTGGTTATTTCATCTGGACAAGTCCGACCAAACTCTAATGCTCCACCATCTAAACTTGAAGTATTTATAGATGATAAAAAAGTCCTTGTAGATCCTGGAACTACAGTATTACAAGTAAATTTAGCCTTACAGCTTATAAGGTGTTTATTACTGAGATTCTGTCTAACACAATTTGTTTGGTTTTTTAGGCTGCTGCCCTCGCTGGTGTAGAAATACCACGATTTTGTTATCATGAACGTTTAGCTGTTGCAGGAAACTGCAGGATGTGCTTAGTAGAAGTTGAAAGATCGCCAAAGGTACAGTTTCTTTTAGTTACTTATAAAATATTTATATATTTCATTATATCATAGTCTGATGAATTATTACTAAATATTATTTTAGCCCGTTGCAGCGTGCGCTATGCCAGTAATGAATGGTTGGAAAATTAAAACAAACTCTGAATTAACACGTAAAGCTCGAGAAGGTGTTATGGAATTTTTGCTTATGAACCATCCCCTTGACTGCCCTATTTGTGATCAGGGAGGTGAATGTGATTTGCAAGACCAGAGTATGGCATTTGGCAGTGATAGATCTCGTTTTGTTGATATTGATTTTAGTGGCAAAAGGTGCTATATTTTTAAAGTTTTAATAAATTTAAATTAACTAAAAATAAATTTTAGAGCTGTTGAAGATAAAGATATTGGTCCACTTGTAAAAACTATAATGACACGTTGTATACATTGTACAAGGTGTATACGTTTCGCTTCAGAAGTTGCTGGTGTTGACGATCTAGGTACAACTGGACGTGGTTCAGATATGCAGGTATAGATCATTACAATTAAATAAGAAATAATATGAATATTATGTCCCTTCATAGGATACAATTACAGATTTAATTTAATTTATAATACATTATTTATCTTGTTTTTGTTAATTTTTAGGTTGGAACTTATATAGAGAAAATGTTTTTATCTGAACTCAGTGGCAATGTAATTGATTTGTGTCCAGTTGGAGCATTAACTAGTAAACCATATTCCTTTAGTGCGCGTCCTTGGGAGACTAGAAAAACTGATAGTATAGATGTTTTGGATGCATTGGGCAGCAATATTGTTGTTTCTACTAGAGCTGGAGATGTGATGAGGATTTTACCTCGATTAAACGAAGTACTTTATATATAATTATATTTTTATATTTTTACCTTTATTCATTTGTAAAACTTATATTGGAATAGGATGTAAATGAAGAATGGTTATCAGATAAATCACGTTTTTCATATGATGGACTTAAACGTCAACGGCTAGTTACTCCATTAGTAAAAGATAAACAAGGAAATTTAGTGCCAGTTGAATGGGAAGATGCATTAGTAGCAACATCTAGGGCATTGATAAATGCAAATGGAGATGTTAGAATTGAAATTAAATTTTATTTTATTTAAATTGGTTAATTTTGAGTTTAATTTATTTATGTTGTTTTAGATTGTAGGTGTAACTGGTGGTTTATCAGATGCTGAATCCATGATTGCATTTAAAGATTTACTCAACAGTTTGGGAAGTGAAGAACTATACACAGAAGAACCTTTCCCAATGACTGGTTCTGGTACTGATTTCAGATCTTCATACCTATTAAATAGCAGTATTGCTGGTAAGTTTAATTTTCGTAGAATAGTTTTAAAATTTAATATAAACTTACTTATAGGATTGGAACAAGCTGATTTGATACTTTTGATTGGCACTAACCCACGATTGGAAGCCCCATTATTAAATACACGTATTCGTAAAGCATATGTACACAATGATCTTGAAATTGCCCTATTGGGACCTAAAGTTGACTTGTCTTATGACTATGAAGTAAGTCCTGTTTTTTATTTTTATTTATTTTATAATATTTAAACAGATTAAATCATTTAGTTTTACAGAGATCTTTCTTAAAAATATACTTTATTCTTCTTACATTTAGTATTTAGGTGAATCACCTGCATCCCTTAAAGATTTAGCTGAAAAAAGACATGCATTCTTTGCTAAACTTTCTAAAGCTAAGCGTCCAGTCATTATTTTAGGGGCTCAACAATTTGAACAAAAAGATGGTGCTGTACTTTTAGCCCAGGCCCAACAGCTTTCTCAAGAATTATCAAAAAATGTAATTAGTTTTTCTATGTAACTGATGTATAATTCATATATACTTGTGGCGGTCAAACAGAGGGTGGTAAGAGGATAGATCTTCCCCTCATAACTTTTTTTTAATAAGTTTAATTTATTATATTATTTTGACAAATATTTGTCAAAAGAAAAAAAATTGTACATTAAAAAATGAATCACATCTTCCCTATGCTAATATTATTTGACCGCCATTGTATATAACATATATCATATGTGATATAACCATTATTTCATAGTTATTCATATTACATTAAAATAAAAATTAATTTAGGCTGACAAAGGATGGAAAATTCTAAATGTATTGCAACAAGTGGCTGGACAAGTAGCTGCATTAGACTTGGGTTATAAATCAAATCTTAGTTTACGTGCTCCCAAAGTTCTCTATTTATTAGGAGCTGATAATGAAGCATTAACAAAAAGCAAACCTACTGGAACTGTAGTTATATATCAAGGTAATGAAAAAACATTATTTTACCTAAGTAGTATACTTTATATGTAATTATTTACTTTTGAATGTAATAAATTTTTAATGAATGAGCCTAAATTTAAATATTGTTAGACTTGATAAATTCCTTTGGTCTGATCAAATATAAATCTAAACTTGATAATTTAACCAATATATTGAAACATTAGACTAATCAAAATAAAACTGACAGTGGTGTTTGAAAACACATCTTATGAAGATAAAAGAAAATTAACATTTTAAATTACTAGCATAATAAAATTAATCTATAAGTACAAATAAATTGGATACCATAAACCAAACCTTTGATAATACAAGAGAGAACATAAAATAATTTATATAAATCACATGTTAAAATATTTATAAATAATTTACTAACACAATTTTAGGACATCATGGAGATGCTGGAGCAGCGATCGCTGACATTGTGCTCCCAGGAGCTGCGTATACTGAAAAACAAGCAACCTATGTAAATACTGAAGGTCGTGCACAACAAACCTTAATGGCTGTACAACCACCAGGAATGGCACGATCAGACTGGAAAATTATCAGAGCAATTTCTGAAGTATAAATTATTCAATAAAAACAATCTCTTAGTTAATACATTATAATATATTGTATGTGTTTGGTGTTTCAGTTTGTGGGTGTCAAACTTCCTTATGATACTTTAAATGAAGTACGTGACCGTTTAACTGATGTTTGTCCAAGTATAACTAGGTATGGAGATCTAGAGCAAGCAAACTATTTGGCACAAGCTTCTGATTTAGCTAAAGTAACTGAATACATCATTGGTTTTAGTATTCATTTTATTAACATCATATTATTGTTGCAGGATTTATCTATCCAGTCAGTCAGTACACCTTTAAATGTTAAACAAATTGCATTAGAAGATTTCTATATGACAGATCCCATTAGTAGATCATCACCCACAATGGCTAAATGCATACAAGCAGTTAGAAAACAGAAAGAATCAAAATATTATGAAAGTGCAGTTTAAAAAAAAATAAAATAAATAAATGGGCTTACATAATTTTGAGTCCTTTTATGTAAGCTAACATATTGAGATAATTATTTTAGAACATAGAATGTTATACATTTTGAATTTTTAGCAGTGTAAAATAAATTTATAAAGAAAAATGCTGACAAATATACTTTGTCTTTATCATCTGAAATTTTTTTTGTACTTTTATTTAAACATAATGGTACAATAGATATTTACTGTTTACAATAAATTCATCTAATAATGATACAATTTAATTTTGATTATAGTAAATTCACAACAAGGATTAATTGATTAATAATTTTTAATTATAAAACATAAAATAAAATTTTCCTATTTAGTATTTATTTTAAAATTAACACCGTTTTTAAATATCTCTCCAGGCCATAACAATTTTTTGGAATGGAACAAATTGACCATTATTAATTCCACTGAAAAAATTTAAATACATCAATTTATTGTTTAAAATTAAGTGTATTTATTTCACTTACCATTCAAAGTATCTTATCCCATTTAATGATCCATCACAGTCTCCAATTTTATGTTCAAATTGAACTCCTATTAATGGCTCAGTCATAGTAGCTACATGACCTATATATCGTATGCGCCCGCCTACAACTTTACCAAAGCTAGTAATCACTTTGACATATGCATTCAATTGAAGATCATAAATGGATTTAGGCAAATAAGGTTTGCCGTGCACAGACATTGAACAACATTCTAAAAATATATATACATGTATACACTACCAAATTTAATAAGTTAAATTGGTTATATTCATTATAATTGTTTATTTTTAAATATTGATGACTTCTCCAGTAAAATTTTTATTTCATTCAAATCTAAAATCTATTGTTTAAAGAACTTTTATAAATTTATAATTTTTTTAAAATTTTTTTTATCAGAATAATAGCTATTAATTTATATATATTTATGTTATTAAAACTGAACAAAACCAAAATTATACCAGTGTTACTAAATAAATTAAAAATATTTATTAAATATAAAATCATAATTATTTGATATTATATCATAAATTAGAGATTGTTCAATTATTATTTATAGGTTGTTTGAATTTAAGCATGATTTTCATAATACAATAAAATTATTATTTTTTACTTGTATAGTAATAAAAACATTTGAAATAAACTAATGTTTAGATCACATTTTTTTAAAATTATAAAATGACATGTTAACTAATAAACTAATAATAATATTTTCTAACATCAATTAATAGATATCTATGAAGAAATTATATAGGTATTTATCAAAATTGAAGATAAATAATAAAAAATAATTCTCTAACCTATATTATTATGATACGGTTCTGAATAACGTCTGTGCTTTTTGCATTCCTTAATATCTGCAGGACATCCAGTGATAATGGAATCAATCGCATTACGTACAACACATTCAGATTCTTCTATAAGTGAGTCAGTTGAATCGCCTTCAGATTTTCTTAAATCTGGCATCGATAAACGCACTCTACCGGAATCTAAATAATAATTTATAATTAAACTTTCATCAAATTCTGTCAAATAGTAATCTGACCTTTAAATGATACTCTGTTTTTTATTTTTTTTGGCACTTCATCTTCTGCTTTTAATGTAGCAGTAGATGAATACTTTACATCTTGTAATGATGCACATGGTTCACATGGAACACTAGCTGAACGCCTACATTTAGTAGGTGAAGATGGTACAGATGACCATGAAGCATTGTGACGTGCTTCCAGTGACATAACTGATGGTCGTACTTGACATCGGTAACATGATGAATGTACTGAAAACACTGAACCAAAATCATACCGTGAAGATGATGAACCTACAGAATAATAACCAGGACTTCGTGGAAATCTATAAAAAATAAAACAATCAATTATTAAGGCAATAATAAAGTTGTTTTTGAGTAAAATAAATAGGTACTTAGATCTAGATGGTTCACGAGTAAGAGGTCCGGGTTGTCTGCACAAATGATCTACACTTCTTGACAATTCGGGTACCATACTAGTAAAATTAATATCTGATAACATAACCCTTCTCGATTCTGTTGTTTTTTTGGACACGCGCAAACATTGTTTTCGTGTATTTTTATCCACTGGTACGATAAATTTGGATGGTAATGTTGTGTTTGGTGATGTAGTCTTGGCTTGGTTTACTAAAAATCCTTCAGAACGCCATTGCAATGGTAAAGCTGTAATATCTGTTTGTGCCTCAACTTCTTGTGTTTTTAAAGTAATATCTTTTAAAATAGGCCGTAAAGGGCTAAGATATTTTGTATTGGCCATGTCTTTGAAATGTGCTCCACATTTTGAAATGTCTGTCTCCAATACATTATCGATAGAAACAAGATCTTCATTGGGTGACACATTTATAGTGTCATCTGTCGTAAATATTAACTCAATTTCATCAGTTTCTTCCGAATTTTGGCATACAATCTAAATGATACATTAAACATTAACAAAATACATGGTTAACTACTTGTATGATCATTTCCAAAAAAATGTACAACTTTAATTTATCTGGAGTTTTAAATATTTTGGTTTAGCCATAAAGGATTAGGTATTTATAATTCAAATTTTGAATTTGAAATTTGAGAAAATATCTAGGTACCTTTTTATCATCCATGGCGCTACAGGATTTCCTGACTAAATCCAGTTCAGCTTTTGATCGTTCAAGAGCTGTTCTTAAAGCTATTACTGTCTTATGTAATGACCGCACAGTGTCCAGATCAAAGAGACTGCCATCCTCGTTGTCAGTAGCCATTTACACAACTTATTCATTATTAATACCGTAATACATAATATTACATTGTCAAAACAATTATAGAACTATAGTGCTACAAGCTAACATTACGGCCCTACGGCGCATGACCGAAGTATTGATTTAATTTTAGTCATACAACGACGTCATGGAGATCACATCGAAAGGTTTTTATTCCATGATTTTAAAAAAAATACTCCCGAATAATATGACAATTCATCAAAGTTCACTACAACGACAATATTTAATACTGCCTATTAAATTTAAACACAAAATAGCAGGTAAAGTCTGATTAAGACGTTAAGAAAAACGAAATCCTGCTTAATTTAATCGATTAAATTCATATGAAAACCGTTATAATATTCGAATAAATTTAACTTACGACTATATAACCGACCTCATTCAAGGATGTATTGGTAAAAAATGTTTTCACGTTTTCGCATAGCTACTATTATTTATCATACTACAAATAATTATAAATAGGTACTTATTAATTCTTTTATGAAATGACTTGTTTTTGGTTTTTTTTTCGAATTTTACATCTTCGTCAGAAAATGACGAAGAAGTTTGGCGCGAATTTATGTAATTATATAATTAAATCGTAGTTTACCTGCTATTTGGAAAATAAAAAGTGATTTGTATGAAAATAGAATTTTGAAATGAGACGGCTATTTAAAATTAACTGAAAAATTAAAAGAAATTGATCCAACTGCTGATATAAATACAACTAAAAAAAAATTTATATACTTAGATCGAACTATCTTCGTTAGTTAAAGAAAGTTTTAGCTAGTGAAAAATTAGGTACAGGTACCAATGATATATACTTGCCGTCGGTTTGGTATTTTAAAGAGTTGGAAATTTTACGCCATAACAAAATACAAATTACTGGAACATTGACTATAGATAAAGAGAGTAATAAAATATTTTTAAATACTAATATACAGCAAACTTCTCAAGACAGTACGTAAATATTATAATATTATACATCTTTATTGTTGAATTATTTTTGTAATTGGTTAAATTTAGTTTAATTTTTTTACTTAAAAAAATAATAATTGCGGACGAGTGACAACTCGGCAATTGCAGTACAAGACAATACTTTCGAGATCATTGAGAGGAAACTATCAGACACACTCGCCAAAATGGACGAATATTTTGAAGCAAACTCCCTACGTCCTAATCCACTAAAAACAGAAGTCTGTGCATTCCTTCTGAGAAACAAGGAAGCCAACCGAAAACTCCACGTAACCTGGAAAGGTGTAGAACTAGTCAACAACCCGAACACTAAATAGCTAGGTGTAGTTCTAGACAGGTCACTAACGTATAAAGTACACTGCGAAAAAACTAAAATGAAAATCAATACGAGGAATGGGTTAATGCGTAAACTGGTCGGATCTGCATGGGGTGCCGAACCACATGCACTGAGAGTTACAACTCTAACACTTTGCTTCTCAACCGGTGATTTCGCAAGTCCAGTGTGGGGAAGATCTGCACACACACAAAAAATAGACACAGCTTTGAATGAAACATGCCGATTAATCACAGAATGCCAAAAAAATACACCAGTAAACAAACTATAAGGTACCCTATCAGGTATAGCCCCACCCGAAATCCGACGATCCGTACAAGCCGATTGGGAACAAACTAAAATGATTAATGATGATCAACACATAATGCATGGGCTACAAGTAGTCAAATAGGTACCGACTTAAATCTAGAAATAGTTTTATGAAAATTACAAGGTGCATTACGAGGAACCCCAAAGACGAGAGACTCGAGAGATGGAAGGAAGAAATAGGAGACAAAACAGCATGGATAATGCCAACGGAAAACCTAGGCACCTGGTTATAACAATAGTTGGATAATATTATGGAGAAGCTTAAACCGACTACGAACAAAAGTCGGACGATGTAAAGCTAATCTGAAAAAATGGGGTTATCTAGAATACTCATCGGCGTTATGTGAGTGCGGCGAGGAACAGACAATGGACCACTTAGGTATTGGAATGCTGTGAATGCCCAATTACCTGTACTGAAAAGGATCTTATGGTGGCAAACCAGAAGGCAATAGACGCGGCCAAGTATAGCTCAAAATATAGGTATATGACATTTTGACAATGGGGACTTAAATTACCAAAGAACTTACTTAAAAACAGCCTATTTATTATTATTAATATTTTATAATCCACACATAGGTACCTATAATATTATAATTGTATTTATTTGTTTTATTTTTCCTAAATTTTTAATTCTGTTAATCCCTACTGTAAGTTTTATCTTATATTGAACTATTGTAATCCATTGTATTGCAGCCTAACACGATATAAAATAAAATAAAAAATAAAATAAAAATAAATTTATATGGTAATATTTTAAGAATTACTTATTTCATATACTATTAATTATGAATTATTTAAATTTTAATAAACATAGTACGTCAATTTAACATCATGCACAATAAGTACAATATTTTAGAGTTTTTGGATAAATGTTTATTTCATAAGATAATTAAATGTAAAAGTTTATAGTTTATATTATTACTTTATTACTTAACTGATAATTTAACTAAATTTAATCTGAACCTTCATATTTGGCTACTTATGTAGGAAATATAATCATAATTAAATCGTCTTATAGCCAATAGTTACATACTGAGAATTGAGATATTTGATTATAATTATTATAATTTATTATTGTGATATTGATTGATTATTTTAGAGTTTGACACCACCAATGGCCAAAGTCCCAAAGATATCAAGAAGTAATTTCAATAAAAAGAGTTGTTGATTTATTTATAATGAAACATTACTATATTATTAATAGGTACGAACAATTGTCAATTACCTAGTACCTATAATAACAAAACGTGGATGTTTTTATTTAATACTTTATTTAAAACTGTTAAACGACATAAACACATAGCGTGTTGACACAATGACACACAAAGGTAAATAAGTATGATATATTTTCACACAATTATGTACAAATAAAATTAAATATAAAAAAAATTTCATCAATACGAATCAAATAATTTCCTAATATTGGTTTCCTATTTTGATATCTGTAGTTTTGACTATTTCTGACATAGTTAAAACTACAACACTTAAAATAATTTATAGATTTTTAATGATTACTTAATTTAATTATGGTAAAATTATACTATTTTTTTTTTTTTTTAAATAAAGGCCTCGACATCTGAATTCACAGGTCATTGGCCATAGATTATACCATAAATATATAATAAATGTTATTATATATCTATGGATTATACAAATAATCATGGTTACTTGTGATGTGTGGTATTTTATAATTTTCGAAATATCAGTTGGTACGCTTAGTTTTTATCAAACACCAGCTATAATAAAAATCTTGGAAAATAGTTTAAAATCCTACCACAAAATAGTTCTAAATATTAATTAATATTCTGTATTTCTGTGATCCTACTAACTAGTAACTGTGATACTGATGATATTTACTATTTTATATTTTCAATTTTGTAAAAATTTATTGTGTAGTGTATTCAATATTGTACTATAGTTGTGTTTAACTCTTAATTACTTTTTATATTATAACTATTCGTAATTTAATTAAATCAGATAAAATAATACCTAGTATACCACTATACCAGTAGATCTGATATATGATAGTTAACTATTTTTCGATTGGGCATTATATTTTAATTTATTCGAATAATTACATAATAATTTCAAATTGCCTTAAGACATTTTAAGTTATTTTAATTTCATATAAAAGTATTGATATATGACATTAAATAAAAACCAGCATGGACCAAGAAAACTTAATAGATTCACGAAAAATTAATTTTCAGAATAACCGGGTAATAATTAATTGAACACCTTTTTTGTAATCTTATAACAACTTTAATTTAAATTAAAATAAAACCTCTAATACCTATGTTATGCATTTGAATATTTATTAATTTTAAGTATTGTGTATACTGTATACTCAACATATGCACCCTGAATATTTAGGTGCTGTAGAATTGTAATTTTTGTATTCTTTCTATATTATATTCTGTTAAGAAATATGAACAAATTACTGAAAAAAAATTTATTAATGTATCTTTGTAAATAATTACTTTTTCTAGGTTGAAATTCAGTTTTTTTTATGTTTTATGGATTGAAAATTTCATGAAAGGCTATATTATATAATTTAAAATAACAAGACTTAACTAAGTTGTTTTTACACTAACAATAATTTTGTTTACCTTTAATTATGACTTATCAAAAAATTTTTTAATTAAATATTTATTGAATTTGATATTTTAAAGATTATAATTGTATTGTAAGTAGGTATATGAAAATATTATATTTTGTAATAAATTTAAGTTACAATTATATAGTAACTGTAGATATCCACCTTCACTCTGGACTATTTTTTTGAAAATTGTAATTTACCTTTGCTATAAAATACATACCAGTCAGTCCATAATACATAAATAATTTTAATTTATAATGTGAATAGTAAACTCTTAAGCTTCCAGCATCTAACCAACTTTTTTATTTTAAAATTATTCTCCTCTTTGATTTTACTTACATTACAAATTACAAAGTCATTATAAAGTGTGCTTAAATTTTACTCCATCTTGGTAAACTATTAGGAATAAAATAGTTCTTAATTTGAAGTATAATATTATAATTTTAACATTGATGCTTCAAATTTGTAATTCAATTGGTAAAATATAATACATTTAATGTATTATTATTTTTAAACAAGACTATAAAATAGCTTCATGTAAATGAATAATTAGTTATTGATAATCATTTTGTCTGCGAGTAATTGATTTAATATACTTAGTTAGTTATATAATACCTACTATTTGTTTAAAATGTATCATTTTAAAACTTATCTAAATCTTTCTTTTTTCTCATCATAAGCATTGTGCTAATATAGAGGTAGCCAGACTTATAATTGTCAAAAACTTTTATCAAACCATTTAAGTTTCGTATTATTTAAAAACTGTTTATTGATTTTAAAAGTATGTGATAATATGTACTTATTATTATAGTAGGTATCTAAAATTATTTACACTTGAAAGGGTTCATAAAAACGTTAAGTATAATTCTAAGAAACCTTTTAGTTGACAACTGATTGAATTTCGTGGTGACTTTATTTTTAATATACCATACATTTTGTTTAAATGGACTTCCTCAAGTTTCACTTTACTACTCCAAAACTATGTAAATTTTCATATTCTTTGACTGTCTCAACACTGCATGAAACTAAAATGTTATCAAGTAGTAAGAAAAATAATTAATTTAAGATATCTTGTTAGTGAAAATTAGATTTTCCTTCTTATAATACTCAGGTGGAGACATTCAAGATGAAACATCTAATGAAGATGAAACTTTCAAATATTCCCATTTGTATTATACAGTTACTACTGATTGTTTATTGTCTAAATCTCAGGTAACATTGATGATAAAAACAATTGTTAAATGTAGAAAGATATTTCTTCCCATTAGTATATTAATTAGCATATTGACTTACTGATTTAAATAATAGAGTCTAGTATAGTTAAGCAATCAATTTAATTTTATTTTATTTATTATATATATTGTTGTTTCTCATATTAATGTTAAATTTCAAGTATACTCTAACATTTTAAATCAATAAAACTTTATAGGACATCTTGAAGTTGTTTGTTAAGTTAGTATACAAATAACTTAAAATGAATAGATTTGGTCATATTTAACATAAAAAAATCATATGAAGTATATCTAAATACTTAATAACATTTTAATATTTGAATTATGATTGTGTTTCAGTTGTGTTATGTTGGTCAAGAAGTTACGTGTATTCCAGAAATACTTGGGAAAATGTATGGATCCAAAGTCAAGTCTTTGGATTTAAGTTTTAATAGTTTAATAACTTTAAATCATTCAGAATTATTTCCTGATTTAGAAGAACTTGTCTTGGATAACAACAATCTTAATGATAATATTAAATTACCAAATTTACCAAATTTACATACACTTTCATTGAATAATAACAATGTAATATTTTAAAGTATAAATATTTAGTATTTGCACTTATGGATATTACAAATAAATGTACTATTATTGATTATTATTGTTTAGTTAACAGATTTAGAAAACTTGCTAACCCAAATAAAGTATAGTATGCCATCTTTGCGATTTCTTAGTTTGATAGGAAATAAAGCTTGCCCAACACAGCTAATAGATTTTGAAAAAGATGAAAATGATTATCAAAGATATAGGTTATACTAATATTTTATTAATTAACATTAAATAAATAATATTTTATTTTATTATTCTCAATATTTATTTTTATCTCAGGTATTCTGTTTTATATTATTTACCAGAATTGAGATTTCTTGATTCAAGACCAGTTACTAATGAAGAATTAGATGCTGCTATGACTAAAGGCGAATATACCAAGATCATTCGTCCAGTAAGTATTGTTATAGACAGTAGTATGGATTTTTTAAATTAGAAATAATATTTATGAACTGATTAAGGTTTTTTGAACATAGCATATTATAGAAGAAATTATATTTATTTATAATTTTTCATTTTTAGAGATGTTTAAACGAACCATTTGGCAGGAAATCCTCTTGTGGATCCCAATCTAATGGAAATACTTCAAATGTTTTCTCGCCACTTTCTGCTTGCCCAACACCAGAAATACACCACCAAGGTATTTTGTTATTAAGATATTTTTAATAGATCATCAAAGTATATATAAAAATATAAAAACTTATAACTTATAAGTTTTAGTTAACACTTTTTATTTTTCCAAACTAGCTGCATATGGTCGACGTCGATTCCGTTATGCTGGAAAACATTCCGAGGGCAATCGTTTTATTTTAAATAGAGATTTATAAACTTTTATTAACACTATTTAACATAGCTTAGTCAGTTAAGTTATTTATAAGGTATTATTATTCATATATAATTCAAACAACTTCAATTTTTTTTTTTTTTTTTACATAGGTACTCTAACTTTAAACTATAGTTATTTTATTGTAAAGAATATATTCTATATAGTTTACTGTAATTAAATTTTATTTTATTTTATGTAAATTATTAATTAACTAAAAATTAATTTTATTTGTATAATATGTATTAAACAGTAGAGCTAATTATAGTGTGCCAAGGATATCTTATTTGTTGCTCCAATTATTTTACAATTGTACATTACATATTTAGAAATTTTAAAAAATTACATATTGTAAATGTTATGTTTTTAAAATGTATAAAAATTATTGATCTGTAATAATTATATTAATATATATTTTAAATATATTATTTAATAAATATATGACGATGAATTTACATTATGTTTATTTTTAAAATTGAATAAAATCTTAAAACTTTTTTATATGTTAGTTTGCTAGTTTTTATAGTAAATGTAATATTTATTTTGTTTTTAGGTACCTAAAGGTATTTTAGTATTTATAAATTGAAACAATAGTTATTAAATACTAAATAGTTATTCTTAACAAAATTATGTTCTAGTTTATATTAGAAATAATAAAACCAGAAAAATTGCAAGTAATTAGAAAGAGTTAAATAATTTTTTATTGTATTTCCAAGCTGGTTCAAAATAACAATTTTTGAGAATCATTGATCAAAACTTAGGAATTTTTTTTTTTGTCCGTTTAATTGATGACTGGGTGGTACCTGCTTGTGCAATACTTCGGCCTGGAATTGAATCCAGAGACTAGTTATTAGGGTGATACTCGTTTGTGTACATTTTACCTTTTTTGGAACTCATTTGTGTTTAGTCTCAATTTAAATGTTTCATACATTTTTGATACCTGCACTAATATTACACAAACATTGAACTCATTTATCTAAACTATGTATTTCTTTTTATTAGTTAATATACAAATATTTAAACATTGTATTTTGATTTGCTGGCATAGGCTTAAGCCCCTCCCCCCCCCAGAATGTATTCAAGTTGAACCAGACAACAAAATAAATTGCATATCTTAATATTTGATACTTAGTGGCTAGTGCCTCATCTAGAATAAAGTAGGAGTAGCCATTAGCTAGTAAGTTGAAGCATCTAAATATGTGTGTTCAGTGTTCGCACTAATGATTAAGACAATATTGTTAAGATCCGCCATGATTGTGACCAATTATCTGTCTATGTTTGCTGGTAATTAAAGAAGGATTATGAGTCCATATTATAAATTATAAAATATAATTTAAAATGTGTAGAATAATATACCTCCAATGAATAACTTATATTAATTCTTGTTTTAGATTCTGAACGGAGTAATGGAATCTATTGATTTTACAATGATGTGTGTTTTTTTTTTTTTTGTGTCTGACGTTAACTTTTTTTGCAGTAAAAATGCTTCGATTTGCTTAAATAGCAACTTCTCTGAAAGGAAAGTGAATATAGATGGTACTTGGGCTCGTCAAAAATCCAACTTTTTTAATACATTTTACAAAAATCGAAAAAAACGATAAAAAAATTACGAAAAATCGGGAAATTTTACACAAAATCACGTTTTTACAAACTACATTTTTTTTAAAATGTGCTCTAACTCAAAAACGAAAAACCGCAATAACTTGAAATTTTCACCAAATCTTTATATTGATGTTCTCTATACATGGTTAAGTTTTCTAAGTATTTTGACATCTTTTGACTTATTTATAGACAATTTAAATTTTCGATTTTTGTAAATTTTTTTTTTTTAAATATCTATAAACATTTTTTGGCTGTCCAAAAACTCTTGAAAATTAATTAAAGGATTAAATATAAGTAATACTAATTGTAACTAGAAAATATCGGAGATCGTTTCACTCAAATTTTTTTTTATAAGCCCATAAAGCTCAAATTTGTATAAAATGTGTCAAAATCACGATAATTTGCAAGTTATTTTGTAGATAAAAATTCATAAAATTTTTTCTGTTTATATTTAAGGTTCAAAATTTTAACACTAGTTTATCCATAAGCTAATCTTCAAAAATATATAAAAAAAATTCTACCGGACCAAAAGGAAAAAATTTTATGACCGTTTGAAATTTAAATTTTTACGAAATTGCATAAAATAGCGATTTATGGTCAAACGATTTTAAATATTTGTTACAATTCAAAAAGTATAAGTCGCAGAAACTTGAAATTTTCACCAGTTGTTAAGATAGGCATTTCCTTTATTTTATATTTTTTTTCAAAATATTATATTGATTTTTAAGCCACTTATAGGCATTTAAAAAATTCGAATTTTTTACATTTTTATTTTATAATCGGTGATAAAAAAAATTGACTGATACAAAATACTTGAACATTTTATAGAATATTCCACACAAGTAATTTTTATTGTCATTCAAAAATCATCAAAATCCATGGGCACAATTTTTTTTATAAGCGTTTGAACAGCGAATATTGACATAAAATTACATATAAAATATAATATAATATATAAAATTCTAGACTGACAAATCATATCGGTTTTTTAAAATGCTCTAACTTAAAAACGAAAAACCGCAACAACTTGAAATTTTCACCAAATCTTTATATTGTTGTTCTCTATACATGGTAACGTTTTCGAAGTACTTTGACATATTTTGACTTAATAGACAATTTAAATTTTCGATTTTTGTAAGTTTTTTTTTTTTAAATATCTATAAAAAATTTTTGGCTGTCCAAAAAATCTTGAAAATGAATTAAAGAATTAAATATAAGTAATACTAATTGTAACTAAAAAATATCGGAGATCATTATACTCAAATTTTTTTTATAAGCCCATAAAGTTCAAATTTGTATAAAATATGTTAAAATCGCCATAATTTGCAAGTTATTTTGTAGTTGAATATTCATAAAATTTTTCTGTTTATACTTAACGTTTAAAATTTTAACATTAGGTTGTCCATAAGTTTACCTTCAAAAATATATAAAAAAAGAATTAAGAGGAAAAATTTTATGACTGTTTGAAATTTAAATTTTTACGAAATTACATTATAATTCAATTTAAATATAAAATACTATACTATTATATACACATTTTAGACAAATATATTAACTCCGTTCAGAATCGTTATTCGTATACAATGATATCTATCATTGCATTCAAATTTAACAAATCCATTGTAATAATGGCCTATCCTATAAACGAGGTACACTCCACCCCCAACTATACAGCAAAGCGAGGCCCACCCGTTTTTTTTTTTATTTAATTTGTAGGCATGTGTATAATAGGAACTAGGAAGTTAAAAAAAGAATGATTTGTTTTTACAATGTTGGTTTTTTTTTTTTGAAAACAGGAGTATATTTATACCAAATAGTCATATAGAAACTTATATGGTGATAGACAGGTTATTTTTTAATTTTATCAATTTCTTTGTTCAGCTAGTACTTATGTTATGATAGAAGAAGAAGATTTGTGTTTTAATCAAGTATTACTGTCAAGACTAGGCTTAAATCTAGGCTTTAGCCAAAATGTGCTGATATTCTATGATTTTTCTTTTTTTTTTTTATATAATCAAAAAAGTTAAAAAAAATTTAAAAGAAAATATGTAAATAAATAATTTTTGCAGTACCTACCTCACATCATTTTGTACCTATTTAAATATTATTAAACGGTTAATTGGTTAACCTAATCTAACCATACATTCTTTATTAGTCTATCGGTTTAGATTAAATAAATCTGGGCATCTGGCTCAGGTATTCAAGACTTGAACATTTTATGCAAGGATATTTTGAGCATTAAAAATTTAGATGACTGGACTAAGATAAATATTTTCTTGAAGGATTTTATAATTTGAAAAATATCATAATCATTACATTAATATTCATTATAGGTACATATATTTTACACTGAAACTTGTTCAGTTCAGAATCGTTTTCAAATGTGTTGATTTTTATGACTTTCAAATAAGTAGAAACACAGAATAAATGAAATTTCAGGTAGAAATAACACAAAAGAGTATTTCTAATCACAATGTAAATCTTACCAATTTATTTATTAGGTAGATGTAGAGGTATATTTTATTTTCTATGTCTCCATGATATAATGAAGAATGAAGATATATATATAAATACCTACCTATATAATGTCATATTATGGTAATTTTTTTATAGTAATTTGCATTACTGGTTATTAATTTGGTACAACATCTTTTAAAGTGGAATCCTAGGAACATCTTTAATAAAGTTTTTGCAGGCTTTTGGTCCTCCTCTAATCAAGCTCTAAATCCACAACTGTTTTATATTTATTACACTCATATAAATATACCTATATGACTATATACTTATTATTTATATGTACCTATAAATCAGTGTTTCTTAATCACTGTGTGACATTATAATGTGTTACGAGATAAATCCATGTGTTGCAAGGCATTTAAAACGACACAAGATGACAAATTTAATATTTGATAAATACCTCTACAATGAAATATATGTTAAATGCCTTAATAAAACTTATGAATTTACACTCCGATTATTTCTAACTAAAATAAATTATTAATTAATAATTAATCGGGTAATAAATAAATATAAAATACTATAATATATTGTAAGTTTTTTTTGGGCCATTACTTTTATTTTTGTATGGTGTGTCACCGATAACGAATACCTATTAATTTATAGTAACATGGTTAAAATTTGTAGATTAGAGTACAATCATAGATCATAATGGTATGTTATACTCATGTTATTATAGACATATAGTAGGTAAGAATAATATGATCTAAGGCAAGTAACAATACAGTATTTTTGCCTTTTGACTGCATAAATGCGTAATACGTTATGTATAATATAAGTATCAGTAATTAGTAAACTAATGTAATTAATTAATGGCTAATAGTTATTACCGATCGTATTAAGTAATAGGTAGGTATTATAGAGTGATAAATATTTAATTTGCAGATATACTGGTATCAGGTTTATTGTATGTTTATTGTAAATTAAGTTTATGAATAAATATAAATGGTATCACGGTTTACATTATGAATTTTCGATTAGTTTACTCTGCTACGTAATCACATTACGTTGATTTATAAATCATTATTATTGTTTAGTAGTAGTATATTAATTACCATGTTCAAAGTGTATGTATCGTATTTTCGGTCTCATGTCAACAATTTAATTAAGAATACCGATCAAACGTCCTTTGTTGGCATCTGCAACTAGGACACATAGTCAAATGCTAGTCAGTTGCCCAAACATACTTAGGCACATATACAGAGTAGCTTGACAATATTATTGATGGCACAATTGTTGAATATTGCGTTTAAGAAGAACGATCTTTACTCCTCGTGGGGTTTTCAAGTATGCGGTGGAAGAGACAGTTGGCGACCATTAACCGTGAGAAATGTGAGTACAAAAAAAAAAAAAAAATGACCTTAAAATACCTAATAAAAATTCTAAAATATTTGTAGGTACAAAATGGTACTTTAGCGTGCAACTATTTAAATGTCGGCGATCGTGTTTTAGAAATAGATGGCATAGATTGTTATTCATTAACTGAATCTCAGGCAATCAGTTTTCTTCGAAGGCCAAGTAATTCTATTGAGATTTTAATATTAAAACGACGAGGTGAAAACATTGTACCTCCTAAACGGTCATCAAGTTGTAAAGCTCTACAACATTTTAATTTTTCAAAACCACAAAGTATTTCAGAACCTAGTTCTCCTCCTCGCCATCAAAATGTCCATAATAACGTCAACATCACTGATCCAGAAAAAGATTTGTGTGCATTCAACGTTTCGGAAGAATTGCCTAAACAATGTTCTCAAGAATCTAAAAAAAATGTCGATTCAGTTCCAATAAAAAATCAAAATAATGGAACTTTACAGTTTTCCAACTTTAGACCTCGTAGGAATTCGTTACAAAAAGACGGCGAACCTTTACGTCTTAGAAGCCGGTCAAGTTCACCACAATTCTGGAAATTAAATTCGGAAACTTCGGTTACTGGACCTTCTAATGATTGTAAACATTTTTGGAAAAAACTGGAAAAATGCTCTATGGAAGACTTGAGCGCTCGTCGCTCACCAAGCCCATTACGACCGGCAAGCGTGGCATTCTATCCCAAATCACCTGAACCTATTACTCAGTCAAAGACTGATATCGTTTCACCAAGAAAAAAAGTAATTAAATTATTTATTATTATTTAAAAATCAATGACGTATTCTTATATGTTATAATGTTACAGGTGACTTTTAGTAATATTTTACTAGAAAGAAATTATTTGCAAATGGAACTACCAGACTTATCCCCAGGGTCAAAAGTCGATGAAGAATTCAATAAAATATACAATAGTTCCAAACAAGATGAACAGTGAGTATTGAAATAAATATAATTTTGATTAAAAATACAATTAATAATAAAATAATAAGATGAAAATCAATATGATTTATTTTTCTGAAGAGGTTATAATTATAATAATTTATTTTTAGTACTAATGATTTTATATTAATAAAATGAGAATTATAACTTCCAAGTATACACAATTACTAAAATGGGTAGTACCTATTGCTTATGGTTTTTTTTTTTACATATTTTTTTATATGCCATAGTGCCATAAATCTTGTTGAACTTCTGAATTTATTATTTAAATTTAAATAAAGTCCTAAACGGAATAACACAGTATGAGCTTGGAAAGTTGTATGTTTTATTATTTAATCTAGAATGATCATACCTATAATTTATTTTGAGTCTAGAAGTTATTTCTCCTTTACTATCTAAGTATTTAAACAATTTAATTCATGTTTATCGAAAAAAAAAAATTGTTGGATTTTTTAAATATAATTTGACTATATCTGGAGTCTGTACATATCTATGTTTTGTAATAAGATTTAAACTATAAGTTATTGGTCGGTCAGTTGTAGTCTTACCACTTAATACTTTTTATGATTTTTTCAAAATGTACCTAATCAAAGTAATATATAAAGTTTGAATTTTAATTGTTATTGATAGAATTAATTAATATTTTTTTTTTATTAAAATCGTGAATATTATTTTCAGTATTAATAATATTTACCGTACTAAATTGGATTAAATAATTACCTAGATTTAAAGTGATAAATATTTTATATAAGAATATGAATGCATTATGAATTTTACAACTTAAAACAAGATATCTATATATTATATTGATACATTATAAATAATAGTTTTATCCATTTACTTATAAAATCACTAAAACCAAAGTTTTTTTCTTTGAAGTTAGATTTATGAAATATTAATAAAGATTAATAAGTACATTTTGAAACGTATCTCACTTTTAAGCTTACAGTTTCTTATTTATAACACTAATTATTGTTTAAAAATTATAATATATAAAAATTTAATCAATATTTTTTTTAATACTCATATAATTTTTATCATTTGTTTTTCGTATACAATTGGATATAAACAAATTGTCTCACTTTTGCTGAACGAAAATAGCGTTGCAAAAACTACGGACCAGGGCCAAAATTAATATGTTAAAAATAACGCTTTTAAAATACACAACTGTTGGTAGTGGTAATGGTAGTAGTGGTGGTACATTTTGGCTATCTTCAATGTCCAGTTGCAAGATTAGTCATTTTTATTATAAAAAAAAAAAAATGAGAAGAAAGAAAATGTTCAGTGTTAATTTAGTTTAAATTTGTTTGTCCTATCAGACATGAGTTTGGAAGTCTCCGTTCCCTGGAGGTATATATAAAATTGTATTTTAATTGTTATTTAATCAATATATGATTACTAAATTATTTGATTGTTACTAATAATAACATTTCTAACGAAATTTTGTGCACTCGTTATGGATTGAATTAAACTGCTGGGTAATACATAAGGAATGTGTGTGTGTGTGTGTGTGTGTGTGTGTGTGTGTTTTGTACAGTACCTAAATAAATATAATAATTACATATTCTATAATCGATTTGTTAGAACAAGCGTTGTATTAGTTAAATTGATTCAATTTGATACACACGTGTTATTATGATTGTATAAATAATTTTTATTAACCTTCGAATAATTAAATTAATAATTTAGATATATATGCGTAAGTAAATTAAATGTAGTTAATTTATTAAAACTATTCTTTCGTTATTGAATAAATATTATAAATGTTTATTAACTTCAATCATTGAAGCCACGGTGTATCTATGAATTGTAATTATAATAGTTGAGTTCTATTTTTATAGTGTGCTTTGTTCATGTATGGGGAAGTGCCAAGTTTATATTTTATTTCATTTACATTAAAGTTCTTGAAATCTGATGCTAATAACAAAATTGATAACTGTATTACAAATTTAGATTAAATTAATGTGTTTAAATAGTAGAATAGATTAAAAATTTACAAGTTTAAGTTTTAAATGTTCGTATGGAATTTGCACAAACAAAATGTATTAAAAAAATAAAAATGAATACTAGGACAGGATAGTTAAAATGGTCGATCATAATTCATAATGCACATACCAATTAGCTCTAATACTTTACAAGTTATGTGTCTTTTTTAATTTAATGTATCTTTGATATAAATTGTGTATTTTTAAAAAGCAATTTAAGCACGTCTACAAATTTCAAACAATTTTCGCCAATGATAAATCGGAAGCAGATCTTTTATATCTCGTATTTCGGTTAGTATAAGGTTTGCAAATTGCAATAATATTATTAATGTAACACAAGATTATGATATATGGATGGATTTAATATTATTATCTATTAAAATCTGTAATTCTTGATCTCTGCTTATCAATCGAGTAACGTAGCAAAACTTGTTCTATTTCCAATGCATCAATCGTGATCAATCAAATAATGTGATAAGAATTTTGAAAACAACTTTGAATTCATCGTTCATTTTCTGTAGATTTATTTTCCTAATTTTTAATTTTATTGGTCATAGTCAATTTTTTCTAAGAATGAAAGTGGGATTTAAAGAGATACAAAAAATATAGGAAATTAAAAGATTGCAAGCAAGTATAATAATTATTTTCAAAGTTCACATCACACAAAATCGATTGGTACGTTGAAAATAGTATACGTTCATTTTAGATTCTGAGTGGAGTGATGAAACCATTGGTTTTATAATAATGTTTTTTTTTATTAATTTTTTGGTGCCTGACGATACCTTTTTTGAGAGTAAAATTCTTTCATTTTTTTAAACAGCAACTTTTCTGGAAGCAAAGTAAATGTAAATGGTATTTGGGTAAGTAAAAAATCAAACTTTTTCAATATATTTTTGAAAAATATCGAAAAAAACCATAAAAAAATTACAAAAAAAACGGGAAATTTTTTACACAAAACCACGTTTTGACAAAATACAATTTTTGAAAATGCTCTAACTCAAAAACGAAAAACCGCAAATACTTGAAATTAATTTTCACTAAATGTTTATATTGACATTTTCTATATATAGTTAAGTTTTCAGAGTATTTTGACATATTTTTACTTATTTATAGACAATTTAAAGTTTTGATTTTTCTAAGTTTTTGTTTTGAAATACCAATAAAAAAAATTCGGCCGTCCGAAAACTCTTGAAAATTTAATACAAGGTTTAATAAAATTTATGATTATACCAACAAAAATAAATTGATAATCGTTTTACATAAATTTTTTTTTATAAGCCCATAAAGTCCAAATTTGTATGATATAAGTATGTCAAAATCGCGATAATTTTTATGTTACTTTGTACTTAGTTCAAAATTTTAACACAATATTATCCATAAGTTACTCTTCAACTAACTATTAAAAAATGTCTACTGGACTTTAAAACAAAAATTTTATGACCGTTTGAAATTTAAATTTTTACGAAATTGAATGTAACATCGATTTATTCTCAAACGATTTCAAATATTTGTTAAAATTCAAAAAATAAAAAGTAAAAAGTCACAGAAACTCGAAATTTTTACCAGTTGTTGATATTGACATGATATTGGCATTTCCTTTAAGTCATATTTTTTTCAAAATATTATATTGATTTTTAAGCAACTTAGAGGTATTTGAAATAATATTCGATTTTCTAAAAATTTCTTTTTTTTATAATTGTTTTAATTGTGAATAATGTTTTACGTCAGTTATTTCTTCACGCAACAGAATTATTTAAATATGATAAATTTAATTATTAAGAACACAATAATCACAATTGACTTATGTGAATACATATACATTTAAGTATATCTATTTAATAATCTTAAATTACTTGGAATTTCAATCTACTGTAAAAATTTAGCCCAGGAATAGACAAAAATTAGAAAATCTATATTGTTTTATTGTATATAGTCGTATATTATACTGGAATTAATTGTTAATATATGTCGTATATAGCAATAGAGACATAGAGCTGTAGTGAGCGTAGAATGATAAATTGTAGATCAATTGATTTGCAACTAATTAGAATTTGTTATATTATGTAATATTCTAACATTTTGTATTTACATATTCATAGATTGATGGTTGTGCAATGTATATAAAATATAAATGTATAAACTATCCTAACTTAAAACAGTTCCTAAAATTCAATTGCTGCGAGTTTACATTCAGGCTAAGCTTAAATTAAATTGTTAAATTATATATAAGTTCATATAACTTGATTATGAAGTACTTATCATTCAATCATTCATTAGATCAAATCTTCTTTTCATTAAGCCATTAAGCCATTAGTCAATAACGACTTTTCGTACGAACTTTTAATCAAATTTCTGTTATAGCTTACTATCATCATCATGATAACTCTTTAACGAGATATTTAATCATTAAATATTTTAATTGTCTATGGGTTAATAACTACTGACTACTGACTTTTCTCAAGACCTTAGAGATGCATAGTTTTCTATAAAAAATGTTTTATGAATGACTTGGGGAGCGGAAAAAATGTCCATGGAAAAAAAATCTCAAAAAAACTCAAAGATAAAAACACACCATGGGAAAAAAAATCCATGCGAGTGCCATTGTACCTACTATTTTATGTAATTCTGTTGGTTAACTCAAATAAGCGCAATACAATTAAATAATTATTTTTATTCTGTGATACAATAGTAAATATTTAAAATATATATCAAATAGGAACACAATTTTACAAATACAAAATATTCGCGCGGCGAAATGGTAACAGAATAATAATTATGTATTGGTCATCGCAATATTATGGACATAACAAAACTTATAGAACATAATCGTAATCATAATAATAATAATTTTAATAATAATACTATAATTATAATTTCCACTATAATAATTGAGCAATAAAAATGCAATTTATTGACAGGGTTGAGGGTATATATTGTGTAAGAACACATATAATTTCTGAATTCATATTTATCACATTTATAGAAGCTGAAGAAGCTCAAAACTAAAAAGAAGACAAAATTCAAAAGTAAATTTATTATAATATTTATATAATTAATAAATGTATTTATATTTATATTTAAATTTTTTTGGTGGGCTTCTTTTTTCCGCGATTTGATTGTCTTATTACTTTTATTTCTTACCAAAAATATATTTTTTTTTATTATACGTTTACTGTATACTATGTTATATAAGAATATAATACGAATAATTAAGGTTTTTATTTGTATACTGAATAGGCGGTGAAAGACAAAAAGAAAATGAAAAGAAATGGTCTGATGAGTCACCGCTGTATTGACTTTGGTACATGTATACGACCCTCCCACATTCCTATGCGCAAACATCCTAATAAATAACTCTTACATGACTGCTACTCGGCTGCCCTGGACCTACTGGACCGATAGAAGGTGTACATTACTATACCTAATACTTACTAAATAAAGAAACAGGTTTATGCCTTTTCAGTTTCATTGGAATTTACTTTTATTGTAACGTTAATACTTTTTTGAATTCCAAGCGATCTAAGGAATGTATTGGGTTTTTCACAATGAAGTATTTAATTTTAATTTTTACTATCTAAATACTTATACTTATTTACCTATTTTTTGGTAAGTTGATACCTAATTTTGCATTTTTAATACAAAATATATAATTTGTCTTCTCTACGTGAACTATTAATAGTGCAGTTGTTTCATGATAAAAGTATTTAATGGGTATCTGCAAGGTTAAATTAAATTTATAATATAATGATTAAAATTATTGTTAAGACTAATATTATTTGAATTATATCTCACTTTGAATTCTAAATCTTCTACTTCATTTTTATCCCACAATTTAAATAATCATACCTACAGTTTAAGTATAATTTTTTATCTTGGAAACTTTATAAGTCTTGGATTTTATAACTGTTTGAATTTGATTTCATTATTTTAATTTAGTCTAATAAATGTATACAATTTTAATTTTTTGAAGAAAAAACATAAAAAAAAAAAAAAAACAGGAAAATGAGTTTACATACCTATTTCATGATGGCAAAATTGTATTCGTCATCTATTGCTTACACAAAGTTCGAAGTACATAAACTGCAGTACATCTGAATATCTGATAGCAGTATTTTGACAAGAGTAAACAAGTGACAAAAGTCAAATGCCATGTTTCTCTAGTCTTATTATCATTTTTGATTTTTAAATATTATCAACCACCACTCATCATTATACATATAAGATATAACATTATATTATGAGTTTTATTACCGACTTGTTTTTTAATATTACTTTTGTAATAAGACATTCCTATAGTTTAATTGCTATGTACATCTATAAATATTTTAACTATCAATTTTTGGGTTTTTGAACATTATGGGTGTTATTATGTATTAATAATATATATGATTACAATAGTGTATATCAAGGAAATAAACAGAAAAAAGTTTTGGGAGATGTTTTTGAAAATCAGTAGTAATCAAAAATAGAACTTTTTTTTCATAAAAATATAAATTCTTTTTTATAAAAATGTAATAATTAACATTTAAATAATATATTATAATACAGAAATCTAAATAATTCAACCAAAATTATTTTGAAATTATTTTTTAAAATTATTTTTTAAATGTTCTATAAAATACGATTAAAATCAGTGGCACATTTAGGGGGGGGGCAAAGGGCGCAAATGCCCCCAGCGGCAAATTTATAGGGGCGGCAGTTTTTGTGCTTATATATTTAAAAAAAATTATAATAATATAAAATATATAATTTTGTAATTTGTTCTAAAGTAATGTTAGCCGCTAGGTACCTAACAAAATGGTATCCGGATATTTTCCCCCGGCTGTTTTTGGCGTAGTAGGACATTTTCCCCCGATAAATTTTTAGATGCGGATTTTAATTTAAAATATTAATATTCATAAAGATATAGTGATTGATTAGTACATTACTTGTAAATAATATTGACAATTATTATATTTATTTATTATAACTTACTACTTATCAGCTATCTCCCCTAGTTTCTTTATATTAAATTTTCTTTTAAGTAAACTATTTATATAAATTACAATTTATTTTTAACCTAACTATAAATTTTACAACACCGTTTTTTCCACATAATGCTTAATTTTAATATTGTGAACTCTACTTCGATATTTAGTGTATTTTAAGATTTTAGATTCTGAACAAAGTGAAGAATGTATTAATTTTACAAAAATGTGTGTTTTTTTCTGTCATCACTTTTTGAAGCAGTTTATGGAACATTGATTATCGACTTCAGCAACTTTTCTGAACTTTTCTAAGGGAATCTAGTTGGTACTTTTGGGAGTCAAAATTAAAAAATTATCAATGGCTTTCTAAAACGTCAGGAAAAACCACAAAAAAGTAACGGAAACCCCGGAATTTTTACGCAAAATTATAGTTTTTAACAAAATCGATTTTTTTTTGTTTTGCTTTAACTCAAAAACGAAAAATTTTAAATACATAAAATGTTCACTAAATTTTGATACTAGAGTTGTCTATACACCGTTAAAGTTTTGAAATATTTTGACCCTTTTTGAGCAATTTATAAACAATTGATATTTTTAATTTTTCCTTAGCATTTTTTTTTTTTTTGAAATATCGATAAAAAATTTGGTTGCCCAAAAAATGTTGGAAATATAATACATGGTTTTAGAAGTATTAATATGTAAGGTTAAAAACTTTACACAAAGTTATCCATAGGTTTTTCTTCAAATACCTAACTATAAAATAAATCTAAATTAATTTTAGAAAAAAATTTTATGAACATATATGGAAAAGTATAAGTCGTAGGTACTTGAAACTTTTACAAGTTGTTTTGTTTAGGTTGGAGCTTTCTTTAAATACTTTATTAATTTTTAAGCTAATTACACATATGCATTTGAAATATTCGATTTTTTTTTAAAATTTTTCTATAATCGTCGATAAATAAAATGTTATTGGGACAAAATACTTGAAAATTTAATAAAAAATTCTACATAGATTTTTACTTTCACTCAAAAATTATTAAAATACATAGTCCCAATTATTTTTTGTAAGCGTTTGAAGCACAAATATTGACAAAATTCATCAAATTTATGAACATATTTATTTTGTAGTCAAAAATGTATGAACATTTTTTTTATTAAAAGGTAATAATCTATTAATCGAATACTTGGTTGTCCATAATTTTGGTTTAGAATAATTAACTATTACAATTTTTTTGACAAAATCAAAAATTCACGCCTAAAATATCGAGATACTATCTAAGGATTTTAGATTTTTTTTATTAATAAAAATGTTCTAGTCGTAGAAACTTGTTTCGACTTTTTCCAAGGTATTGTACTATAAAATTATTTAAGCAGTGTAGTAATTAAAGTAATGGAAATAGAGACTACCGCTTACTGTAAAAAAATGAATGTGAGACATTCCGGTTCGGATATGCGTATTCATTCGCCATAAACGTTGACGTACACGTCAAATTTCTGCTGATATCTCCTCCGGTTCGAATGCACATGCACATATTATAATATAATATACAACCAAATGGAATGACTCCCATAACAATGTACACGTAATAATTCAGTGCGTCATTATCAGTGTACCTCTGAGCGACCGGCTTATTATACTGGAGACCACCACCGACCGAGATGTGTTACCGACTGCAGTTTACAATTGACTCGCATTCGGCACCGCGACGCTTTAGAACGTGCACGTTTTGTATATAATATTCGTCGCGTATTCGCCGTGGATCGTATAACTGGTTGTGTGCATTTTATCGTTCGGACGTATATATATTTTGATTAGATTTATTATTATTTATTCCATTTAAATATCCCGCAATTATAATGGCAGCCACGGCTGAAACAGCAAAACTGGACAGAACTGATCCTAGAGTGCGAAAGCTCGTTTACCAAATGTACAGGAACGCTTTGGGAAATTATAACGAAAAAGCTAACGCTATGTTGGACGCGTTACCAGACAATCAAGTAACTCAGGATCAAGGAATAGATCGGCAACTGTCTAGTATATTGTAAGTGCGTGGGAGAATAATACGGCAATAAATATGATATTATAGAAACATGATAGTTATGTAATAATAATTAACAACATTGTTCTAGTATACATGAATGTATTTTTCAACACAATAATATATTCATTTTAACATCATGATCATATTATTACAATATAATATGCATTTTTATGGTATTTTATTCATTTAGGATTACATTTGATTGGTGTGCATGTTTTCATTGCTGTTACTACCTAATACGATTTAAATATATACGAGTAATGACATCATTATGCGTTTCCGATTATAATGTGTACACTTACATGTATTAATTTCTTTGTTCAAATTGAAAATTATTTTATTCTCAAATAATCTATCTGCTCATCTCAAATTATTTATAAAAAATTTTAAAATTTGATAGATTTTTTTTTCAATCATTACTATAAGAATAAACTTCTACTAAACTAATTATTTTGTGAACAATTGTAATAATGTTATAGATTTTGTGAATAATGTGAATAATGTTATATATTATATTTTATCAATTGCAGTTTATATCGTAGATAAGTTGCATATATAACGAAAGATATTTCTATTTAATGATATCGAAAATCTCTAACATAATGCTGTACCTATTCAATATTTGAAATTCTAATACTGTATATTTTTAAATAAAATAATGAATAGTAATAAATATGTCAGCCAAATTTTTATTTATATTTAAACAGATGATTCGAATGAAATTATGCAAATTATGCAAAATGTTATTCTAAGTACTTTTTTTTTCATACAATCCGATAAATCTATTGTATGTATTGGAAGAACTGTAGATTTTTTTCGGTTAGTTTGTAGGTTGGAATTTACGTAGTGTAAGTGCATGCCTTTGTTGCTAAAGTCTCGGGTAGTCACCTAGAAACCAGGAGCAAGTCACGCAGCGTCAAAAGACAGCAATATATATGTACTAAAACATGTCCCACTGAGTGCTTTTATTATACCTTACCATTTTATTTATATTAAATATACATTATTATTTACTATAAAAACTATTCGAAAAAACATTTAACTAAAATCCATTAAGTCATTAAATAATAATTGTTTTAGTAAAAGCAATGAATTTTCAATATCTTATATTATATATTACTTGAAGTATACATGATCATTGATCAAGACATTTTAAATAGTTATATTAATTGTCTTCTTTAATTTCATACATTTTTTTCTCTAAGTTTAGTTATAATGAGCATTTATTTAATATTTTGGAGTACCAAATTGTTTAAAATTATCAATTTTGAATTATGTAAAAATACAATATTTTTAACTTCTATATTATTAACTATAATTGATTGCTTATATGATCAACATTGACTGCTTTCATTTACCTCCTTCCCGCTCTCAATATCAGTCATACAAGTATATTATACAAAAGGAATCAGGATGTGTAACATGAGTCAGAATAATGTTCGATAACACTTTCATTAAACCACGAGGACTATTTCCTCACTAAATTTTTAAATTTATATTTAAGTAATAGTTAAGATAAAGAATATTTTTTATTGCAAAATTTTTATATTCATCATTTACATCAGTATTACTATATTTAGTTGGTATGGTTGGTATGGTATATAATTTATTTTTAAATTGTTCTTCACTGTCATAGTACCTACATATTTTCATCATAATTCTTAATTTGTTAAATTATTTAAAACCTCATAAATAATTATAATAATTTAATATTTGGGAACAATCTTAATTTTACATTTGTGGAGAATTTTTAATGCTTTATTCAAATGGATTCACGGAATAAAAAATACACTTTGAAATTATTTTTAAACTTACTATAGTTGTATTCATATTAATAACAATGGTTGATTACAAATTTATAAATATAATTATAATATTCTATGGACTATGTCAACAGGTAATGAAGGCCAATGTGGCATAAAAATTATAAAATATGCATTATATTTATATTTTAAATGAAATGTGATGATTGGTGAGAGTAATGAAGTGGATATTGTAGCTTCCTTTAAAGATTATTCTTAGAATAATTAGAGATAGACGATGATTCTCGGTATTAAAATAATATAATCAACTATACATTATACAACATTAACTTCTATTATTGAATATTTTTCCAATGTTTTGGAACTTATTATGTATATCTGGTATTTTTACTTGCGTTGGTGTTTCCGTTTTTCGAAGCAATCGTAATCTAATCAAATTATTATTGACCTTAACAATTTAATAATAATAACAATAATAATATAAACAATCAGAAAAAAATCAACATGAGAATAGACAAGGTTGAAATGCTATGTTTTCTGTTTAAAGAGTAAAAACAAAACAGCGGCGCCTGTCCAAGGACAAAGGCAAGGTTGACCCTGCAAAAAATCATAAGAGATGACCCGTGTAATAGACAGCTGAACGAGCTCTCGAGTAGCTCATTTCGGTCCAAATATGGTAGCTTGTCCCCCACAATGACAATATCAAACACGAGTGTGTATAATATAGGTACCAGTACACTATTATTAAACCACTCGATATATAATATAAATATAATACTTATATTGTAGTACATATTATATTATACATTTATACATTCGAACACTCGTTATACTTATAATAAACTACAATATTCAAGCATTTTTTTTTGTTTTCGAGATATAATTGAATGTACATGTTTACCATGTTTTGAGTTATCCACTATATAATCATGGAAAACTCTATAGGTCCATTTTGTGTTTGAACTGTTAATGTATCTTATTGATAAATAAATATATATGATTTTTTTTTAAACAGGCATCAGTTAGGAGCGAAAAACGTAGCTGGAGACATGTCCACATCACCGCCACCTGCACCACCACTGCTGCATTCTGGTAATAATTAACAACAGAAAACATATGGCTTTTGTCATATGATTAGATTTGTTAATAAAAACTTACTATTATGTTATGTAAATTAATTGTTTTTTTTTTTACAGGAGGTACAGCTCAAGGTGGTCCACCCCCGCCACCACCGCCTCCTCCTATGTTGCATAGTGGACACATTCCAGCTATTCGAATTAAAACTGAGGTAAGTACCTTTTAGTGTTATATTCATTTTAAAATATCTTTTTTTAAAAGCTATAAATAATATATTTTTATTATTATTATCTGAAAAGTTACCATATTATACAAAAAAAAGTACTTAAGTGCGTACGAAATATAATTATTAAATAATTCTATGCTAAATTATGTATTTATGTATTAATTGTTTAAGAATAATAATGTTTACAAATTACAGGTATATTTAATAGTATTGCATTTAGGATAAAAAAATTCATAAATAATTTTTAAAGTTTTTACTATGGTTAGGTTTTCTGTATTATAATCAATTTAATTTCATCTCCGTTAATGGCTAATAGATAAAATTAATATTAAAATGAAATAATCAAATAGACGTGTTGTTAAGTATAATTATACACACAGTAGTATAGTTAAATTGGGATTATAATTTAATAACTGGTAAATTAATAATTATATAATGTTCATTGAATTATATTTTTTTTTTGTTAATATTGTAATTTCTATATTATTTCATAACATAAAAGCATGCGTAATTGATGTTATTAAAAGTTTAATAAAATATTATTTAATTACATTTATACGTATAACGTTTAGTATTAAAAATGAATGAAGACAATGTAATGTTAAATTAGTAATTTTGTACACATACTTGCATAGTGCATCAAGTAAAATAAAATAAGTTATTAAATATTAATTTATTGTTATAAGAAAATCATAAAATAAGTATTGTAAAAATGCTAAGAACCTACCATGTAAGTCCAACATGGCTAAACAATGCACTGGTAAAATATGACTCATAACTCATAAGTTTAAAGTTATAACAATTTGTTGTCAATTTATATTCGTATAGTTATTGGTTAGTTCGTTTACATATTATGTTTTGGAGTAATGGTTTGCGATTTTATATTAATTACTAAATGAAAATGAACGATTTAAAATTATTTTACTTATTGGCATATAATATTTAGTTCTAATTTTATATGATAATATAAACTATTTAAATTAAAAAAAAAAAGGTGAAACTCTGAGGTCTTTCTTAGTGGAATTAGTTTTAATCTTTGCAAAAGAAAATACTTCCCAAATGAAGAAATGTTTATTAAATGCTAATATTGTACCTACAACCTACTCATTACATTTTTCTCTCTATGATTTCATTCATAAAATAACAATCAAATAACTAATATCGTATGGTAATCTAAACTAGTTAAAATACCCGACTTTGTCATATATTCATTTTCTAATGCTTACAAAACATTCTACAACTTTTCCCTAAGAACAATTAAATAGCAACATAAAAAATCGTATATTCATGAAACATAAATATAAAATTTTCAAATATCTATAGATGATTCTGTCAATGGAAGAGTGCGTGACAAAATACTACGCGGTGCCGAAATTTCAGTTAAAAGTTTTTTGCATATTTTTCTCTGTTTTTCTCAGTTGTTCAGAAAACTGCTAAGCAATTGAAAAAATTATCCCCCACAGTACCCACAGCCAAACTACACACAATTTCCGATCAAAAACCTCCTATAATTTTAATAATTATGATGCAGTGGTAGTGCCTTAAAACAAAACATATCGTACACCATGGATCATGGTAAAACTAATACATTCCTAGTGGTTTCATTCCACTCAAATTCTAATATCTATGTTATCATATACAATATTAGATTCTGAACGGAGTGATGGAATCTATTGGTTTTACAATGATGTTTGTTTTTTTTTATTATTTTTTTTTTTGTGTCTAAGAACACCTTTTTTGGTAGTAAAAATGCTTTGATTTTCTTAAACAGCAACTTTTCTGAAAGGAAAGTGAATGTAGATGGTACTTGGGCTAGTCGAAAATCCAATTTTTCAATACTTTTTTAAAAAATCGAAAAAACCGATAAAAAAATACGAAAAAACGGGAAATTTTATGCAAAATCACGTTTTTACAAAGTACATTTTTTTAAAATGCTCTAACTCAAAAACCAAAAACCACAACAACATGAAATTTTCACCTAATCTTTATATTGGCGTTCTCTATACATGGTTAAGTTTTCGAAGTATTTTGACATATTTTGACTTATTTATAGACAATTTAAATTTTCGATTTTTGTAAATTTTTTTTTTTTAAACATCTATAAAATATAATTGGCTGACCGAAAACTCTTGAAAATTAAATACAAAGTATATATTATATAAGTTAAACTAATCGTAACTAAAAAATATCGGAGATCGTCTCATTCAAATTTTTTTTATAAGCCCATAAAGCTCAAATTTGTATAAAATGTGTCAAACTCACGACAATTTGCAAGTTATAGCGTAGATAAAAATTCATAAAATTTATTCTGTTCATACTTAAGGTTCAAAATTTTAATACTAGGTTATCCATAAGCTATTCTTCAAAAATCTTTAAAAAAATTTCTACCGAACCAAAAGGAAAATTTTTTATGACCGTTTGAAATTTAAATTTTTACGAAATTGCATAAAATAACGATTTATTGTCAAACGATTTTAAATATTTGTTATAATTCAAAAAGTATAAGTGCAGAAACTTGAAACTTTTACCAGTTGTTAAGATAGGCATTTCCTCTATGTCATATTTTTTTCAAAATATAATATTGATTTTTAAGCCACTTATAAGCATTTAAAATATTCGAATTGTTTACATTTTTTTTTATAATCGGTGATAAAAAAAATTGACTGATACAAGATACTTGAAAATTTAATAGAAGATTCCACAGAAGTAGTTATTATTGTCATTCAATAATTATTAAAACCCATAGGCACAATTTATTTTTATAAGCGTTTGAACAACAAATATTGATATAAAATTACATGTAAAATATACTATAATGTATAGTATTCTAAACTGACAAATGATATCGGTTTTTGAAATTTGTTTTAACTCAAAAACGAAAAACCGTAACAACTTGAAATTTTCACCAAATCTTTATATTGGCATTCTCTATATATACTTACGTTTTCAAAGTATTTTGACATATTTTGACTTATTTATAGACAATTTAAATTTTCGATTTTTGTAAGTTTTTTTTTAAAATATCTATAAAATTTTTTTTGGCTGCCCAAAAACTCTTGAAAATGTATTAAAAGATTAATTATAAGTTATACTAATTTTAATTAAAAAATATCGGAGATGGTTTCACTCAATTTTTTTTTATAAGCCCATAAAGTTTAATTTTGTATAAAATATGTTAAAACTGCGATAATTGCAAGTTATTTTGTAGTTGAAAATTCATAACATTTTTTCTGATTATACTTCAGGTTCAAAATTTTAATACTAGGTTGTCTATAAGCTAATCTTCAAAAATATATAAAAAAATTTCTACCGGACTTAAAAGAAAGAAATTTAGGACTGTTTGAAATTTAAATTTTTACGAAATTACATTATAATTCAATTTAAATATAAAATACTATATTATCATATACACAGTTTAGACAAACATATTAACTTCGTTCAGAATCGTTATTCGTATACAATAATATCTATTATTGCATTCAAATTTAACAAATCCATTTTAATAGTGACCTATCCTATAAACGAGGTGCACTCCACCCCCAACTGTACAGTAAAGCGAGGCCCATCCGTTTTTTTTATTTTATTTTTATTTATTATTGCTGAAAATGTTTATGCGGAGGACTTATAAGTTCACTATATAGATGTAGATATAATACATTTTATGTTATATATTTTCGAAGTTACTTAATGTATAATATTGTTATATAGAGAATTAGAGACAAAAAATATATATGTACATATGTTTTTAAAAATTTTGATGTTTCGAGTACATACATATAATAAAATTAATTAGCATTGGTCATTAAGTAATCAATTATAGTATGAAGAGTTTATTTTTTTTATACAGTAGAAGTAAAATTGCGTCAATAAAACCATTAATAAAATATAACTGGTGATCACAGTGTATAATATTATTAAAGTTGGTAAAAATTAAACTTAAGTAGGTACATATTCTATTATAATTGAATCAAAATAGCTGTATGATTCATTGTCTTCTAGCTGAATGGACCCAGAGAAATACCATCGACTATACAAAATGCAATGGCTACCAAAGATAAAAAACCATTTACATAT
This sequence comes from Chaitophorus viminalis, assembly GCA_025469195.1. Classification (NCBI taxonomy): domain Eukaryota; kingdom Metazoa; phylum Arthropoda; class Insecta; order Hemiptera; family Aphididae; genus Chaitophorus; species Chaitophorus viminalis. The sequence goes on from JAIPRK010000268.1 coordinate 89,098, forward strand.
TTGCCGGGTGGATTAGACTTGAGCGAAATAAGAAGTCCAAGAATGCAAAGACGCCTAGAAAGAAATGCCCAGACTCCTCCTAGTCCTGAACATGTACCTCCAAAATCTCCAGAATATCAACAACCGACGACGAAATCAAACGGAAACTTTGAACATAAACCCGTATGTAACGTGCGCCCTTCTGCGGAAAGAGTATGTCTGTTACCTCAAGTTCAACATCAACCACAACTTAACAAGTCACCCACTCCATGGATGCAGAAAGCTGCACAAATTCAACCCAATCCAGCACCATGGACTCAACACAAAAAGGAATACGTTGATCAGGTGATTTTTATTACTTTTAACAATTATGTCGAACTTGGAATTGAAATGTGACTATAATTTAAAATATACCGGTACTTTGAATATCAAGGAAATAATATGGGGAATTAGCTGTCTAATTTTATATCTTTCTAATAACTCATGAAATAAAGAATAATTCCTAAAAATTAAGAGACCCTTATGATTAGAATTTAATATCGTTACTGAATATCAACTTATTTGTTTTCTAGTATTTATTTGTAAAATATTTATTTTCATTGAATCAAATGCAATTGAATTCGTGATTTGTATTTTTTAAGAAAAAAAATGTATCAAACAAAGTTGATGACGTATTCATATTTTATTTTAGCTGGAATTTAAAAATCGCAAATTTTATGAGAAATAATTCATTTTTATACATACTCAAAGGGTTTAAGCTCCAATAATATAATTATTACAAATCTATCAACTATAGTTTTTATAATTTTTATTATAAATACGATTTTTTTCACCATTTTTCGCCTATCCACTAGTAACCTATTCAACAAGAAAATCAAAGAATAAACAATTGGTATTTTTATATTTAATCCTCAATGATTTTTAAACATAATGAGCATCTTTAAAAACAATTATTATTTTATAGAATTTTAATGTAATAATCATAAATAATTGTCTAGGCTGACAAATCAGAAGAACGAGTTGTACCAACAAGAGTTGAAACCAACAGACCAATTGTATCTCAACCAATGAAGAATAATATAAATCACTCATATGATCCTGAACCGATTCAAGGACGTTCATTTAAAGTTCTTCAACAAATTACTGAACCAAAAAGTAACTATATACAATTATTTTAAATGTATTAAATAGTTAGTTTATTTTATTGTATTATTGTTTTATAAGTTATACTATAGATCAATATTAAAATTAATACATTATAATTGACATGCCGTTTTTAGTACTTACTAATTAATATTTAATACAATAAGAATAAATATTAATTGTTCAATAGTATATTAAAGTAATTATAATGATTTTATCATCTACTTATTAATTTATTTACAAGTATATTCAATCAAAAGTTTATTTTATGTAGGTACTATTATAGTACTAGTTTTTCTATTTATTTATTTTATTTTATCGTATTATTTCCCCCCCCCCTAAAGTATTCATTTAAATTTCTCCAAATCAACATTTAATATTTAAAATTTGATTTTCATTACTGATATCTTGATGACATCTTTTATCATCTTAACATTGTTATATACCATCAATTGATTTCTCCACATTACTTATTTATTTATTATTCTCTAAATCATGAGACATAAAATAGCCCGTGATAAAACAAAGTATTCCAATAATATCTTCATATGTCTTTGTAATTTGTATTCATGATAAATATCTTAAGTATAAATAATAAAAAAAAAGTTGAAGTACAATAATTTGCTCTCTAAGACTGATAATATGTTAAAAATACGATTTTTATCTTTGAGTTGAGTTGGAAACCAAATGTATTATTTTGAAAAATCTCTTACATATGATATCCATACAAAATCTTATTATTAAACTTATTGCTACAAAAAGTATTCTAGGAAATACGCTCCACTTTAGACAAAAATAAGTTGGTTATGAAGCTCCCTGGTATGATTAAAATCGTCCATTTATGGAATTAGATATCACTATAAAATATTGTTTGAAATATTGTATTCAATGAATTCAGCTAGTAAATAAATTAGAAAGTGTATTTTATAATGAATAATGATGTTTTACACTTGATAGTCAACACGAAAACAACAACGAGACTAGTTTCTTTTCTCAGATTTTATACATATTTTAAGCGTACCTACAATATTTAATGCAAAATTCAAATAAAGTCAGGTGTTCTTAATTAAACATGTTTTGTCAATTTATGTACTAAGTAATTTTTATCCGCTCCCACAGTATTGCCTTGAAAATGGAATGTTTATGGTATATGTTATTTTTTTTATATTTTTCATATCATAAGTTAAGTGTAAAATTCTTGTAAAATGTTTAATCTCAGTCTGTAAACAAATGTTTACAAGCAAAAACTTTTATCATAGATTCATAGACAAAATAATAGTTGTAAAGAAACATAAAATTAAACTTTTGTTTATATTACAACACTTTTTGAATTCTGAAATTTTTATGTATGATTTGTATGTGAATCACTATATTTTCAAGAAATACAATTAAAAACACACCAAAAGTTTCATTCGCTCAATAGTTTTTTCCAGTATGAAAAACAACTATGATACATGTTTCATTTTTGTAAAGTTATTGCGAAATTTATTTGTCAATTGATTTAATAAATTATGTTAACAAATTAGAGTTTATTTTGATATTTGATCGATTCAGATTTCCGATTCATATTTAACAATTATAATTAAATAACTTTAATGACCTGTAATAATATTTTATTTTATTTTTATATTTTATTTTTTTTTAAACCTCCGGTTATTTACCTACCTATACTCGTCGTATCTATGTATAGTTGTTGATGAATGTTGTGCTATACTTATACCTATAATATAGCTATGATCTATGAAAATCTGCTCCAGAGTCCTATCATATGCCCAACTACTGCTGTGTTGTTTTGTCATTACTCATTCGTATAAATAAAGAAATAGCGATACTTAGATATAATTTACTCTTGATCATTTTATTACAACTTAATATTTTGGTACTTTGTTTGATATCAATGTCCATCGTCCATCCTTAATTTATCAGTAATAATTAATAGTCAATAGGTTGTACCTTAGATCATATACTTTATTGTACATACCAGCTGGCGCAAATAATACTGAATAATTATTAATTTGTAATAGTAATAACTACATAATTTAGATTATAGACTATAGTATACAAATATGTAATATTTAAAAAATATCAACATTATTTCAATATCATTTTATCAATAACGATTAGTGATATTGAAACAAATATCTCATAATTGATTAACAAGTTGATAAAAAAAGGCCGAAATATTTTCAATATATAGTTCAAATTAGAAAATGCATGCAACTTTAAAATTATACGTTTGTTTGGAAACATTACAAAATGATTTCTATCCTACAATATGCAATCTTTATTATAAAAATATTTTCAACTGCATTAACATCTGATTTTAATTTATCTTTATTTTTGAAATTCAGTATAATTAAATTTAACCCACGTGTTTTGTAAATATATAATTATAAGTAATTAATATTTTTTTTAGGCGTGTATGATGGTTCTCAGCCTTATAACAGTCAATCATTACCTTTGTCTGAACTTAGGAAGATGCAGTTAAGTGACGATGATCGATCATTCATGAACAGAGTAAAATCTCAAGGTATTTATTATTGTGAAAACTTATCGATTAAAATCCGTATAATAAAAATGCCCAATCGTTGAAGTTGATATTATAGATATGGAAAATCCAAGATATAGAGGCGGTTCTATACCTTCTAAAATATTCAAAGTTTTGGATAATAGTGGTAAACATAATTTATTATTATTCTGGTGGTGGTAATATTATCTATGCCAAGCAAGATTCTCGCTTATTTTAAATCTATTGGCACGTTTCATTAGTTAGATTTGGAAATTGATTATTAAATATGAACGATTATGTAATATGTCTAAGTTTTAAATTTAATCCATCAAACTATTTGAATCTATTATACATACTTACGATAAATTCATAATATAATTTAAAATTAAAATAATAAATAGTTATAGATTTATCTATTCTGTGTTTATAGTATCATACTAATTAAACAATTATTTGTGTACGATTATCAGTTGACGATGATAAATTTTTACACAACGAAACGGATCCTCGTTACAAAGGTGCGTCGATACCATCTAGAAGTTTCCGAATGTTGCAAACATTAACGAATTCTGCACCTGGTAAAATACGTTTTATGAATCCCTATGTGATTGTCTCGATTTTATCTACTAACGAAATTATTGATGCCTGTCGATAGATTTAGGCTACGCTGCTAGTAGTATGCTTTACGCTTCTGAGTAATCTAAGCTATGTATTATTGTTTATCTGATTGCGATAATTTCATACTGTTATTTAAATGTTTACAGTTCCGATGGACAACAACAGACAATCAGTGCCGGTAAACAATTACGTATCAGGTAATAATATAAATTTAAATAAACTATGTCAGCTCAGCTAAATTTGTTGTTTCATAGTAGAACCTATAGAATCCAAAATTTACGTACCGCCATCGGAAAGGCCTACTGGCTCGGAACCACACAAGTATACTGGAAGCTCCATACCGTCTAGATCATTTAGAATGTTACAAGCTATGACAGGCCAAAACAACGGTAATATTTTTTATTTATTATCTATTAACTAAGTAGGTACTAATGAAATCAGGCGATCAAATATGTGATACGATTTACAAAGTATTGTATTCCTTGTAATATTTTGATAAACGTTAATTCATTGGCCAACAATATTATTATTGGCTTATTTCAGTGATGACTAATTGATGAATTATAAGATATAATAATGATATTCGTTTAAATTACTTAACTTTCTTCAATCAAAGTATTACTTATTATTAAATTTAATATGATATTTACTTTTGTTCCTATACCTAAATGGTTCCCAACCTCTTCTCCTGCCCCATTTGAAGATTTTCAAAAATCTTGGGCCCTCTTCTATTAAGAAAAAAAATACCACCTTTTTTACATAGATTACGAATAATCTATAAAATAATCGATTAGTGGTGTCTTTATCGATAGGAACACGATAACGATGACCGGTCGTTATTAGTTTCATTTTGTTCTTATATTGTAAATTACATATATAAACTATAAAATAATAAAACATTTAACTTTGGGATGACTGCTTAGGCCTCCCCAGTAATGTTTACACTCCCTCCTAGGAGGTGATCTCCAAGTCGGGAAACATTGTTATACCTAGTTTATTACCTTCTTGTCCTTCTTATACTCTTATCTAATATAATACTATCTTTGATTTATTTTTTTAAATGAAATAAATGTAATAAATGTAAAATATATGTACTACCTAAATATGAAGTTAGTAGTTGTAATAATTAATAATTAATAAGAATAACCATTAATCATTACGTAGAAGTTGGGTTCATGTTCGTACCTATATGTTTGCTTGAATGTTGAAAATTGCATGTCTGTAGTAAAGTAATTATGTAAAATACAATTTTGTAAATGTAAATGCAATATTAATTAAAATTTTGATTTAGTATTTTTTTGGAGAATATACCTACGTTTTTAGATTAAAGTAGAGATAGAAAAATAAGTATACATAAAGCATTAACTATTAAGTATGTATACTTTATTATTGTCTCTGTAATCAATATTGTACAAACAACAGGAGCTAGAGGAATATATGATAGTCATAGTCTATCTCTATAGCTTATAATATCTATACGAGCAATTGAGTGACTATTATTTATAGCATAAATTATATTTATATAGTTATTATATTATTATTTTAGTATAGGTATGATACAAATAATGTATCGGTCATATGTTTAATAATAATTGAATAATGCGTTGTTTCTACTTTTTAAATTTTTGTCTGTCGTATAATAATACTAATTTCTTTAAACTCATAGATTCTGTAGGTGTGTGTTTTTATGGTTGGTTTAATTGAACAAAATAATAAAATTATTTGATATGCTAATTTTTTTTTGCATTAATTTTCTGTTTTTTTTTTTCGTGGTCTTTATATTTTTTTTCTTTAAACTAATTTTCCTAATTTAACTAATTTTGAAAAATTAAACTTTTTTTATATCTTAGTCATACTTAAAAGTCAACTAAAATTATATTGTAAAAATGTTATGTTTTAACATCTTGATGACATCTGAATTATAACATTGTTTATTTTATATTAGTATTTAGTCGATATGGTACCCGCACCTGATAATTTATCATTTAATAGGTAATATAATAAATAGTCCATAATTTTTTGGTTATAGATCTTTGGCTCATAGCTATTACTTGAAGTACTTGAATTATTACTATTGTAAGTATATGGATGGAAACGATTATAATTTATATTTGAGGATGAGTAGATACTCAAAAGATATAATAAGAAAATATTTAAGCAATCAATAATATTATTTCATATTCATTTTTCATTTATAAAAATGTCATAAATTCTTATTGTTAAATATTCACAAATTGAATTATTTCTGGATTAAAATAAATATTAATTTCAAATAACGCCTAATAAATAGAGTCCGAATTTATATGTAAATACATGTTTTCATTGTGGTTTCATGAATTAATTTAGGCAAGTGATAAATTCATTCACGTGATTTTTATAAAATAAGCTTCTGCATGGCTCTTACATTGCTTCTACATAATTCGTCATAAGTAAATGTTTTTACATATTTCACAATAATTCATTTTTCTCCACACTTCTTCTTCTTTACACCAATTTAATGATGACTAAACTAGAATAGTATTAAATTTGTCAATTTATTTTAATATTGTCTATGTTAATCCATGGATGTCGAAATATTATTCAGTTGGAATAAAGTAATGTTATAGCAGAATCAATGATTGTTTAAATTTGAAAATCTAAAAATGCACGTTAATTAATTTTTATTATAATTTTAGGCTACCTAGTGGTAAGTATAATACATTTTTTAATTTTGAAACCAACATTAATATGTAAACCGTACTTAAATACTATACTTAAATATTTATTAAAAATGGCTTTTGTGAAGCTAATTATGTTGTTTTCGAATATTGTGATTTCAATTACCACAGTTAGTTTTTGATAACATTGACTAAAACAATTAAATAGTGTTTTTATTAACTTATTACTTGCCGAAAAAAACTAATTAACACTTCATATTATTGTAGACAAACTCAAACTATTATTATTATCAGTTATTACATTTATATTTTGCCAACAAAAATAATTGAATATATTTCTTGTATATTCATATTTTTTATTGCGGTTAAACTTTTTAATTTTTCCCTATTTTTAATAGCATCTGTTTAAGAATAAGTGTACGTGTTATATGTGTGTAGGCACTATATTATGTTGACTTATGAAATCATTTATACCTTAATAATCACACCGTATATGTAATAGTTCTAGTAAATTGTGTAAAATACGAAAATGAAAGTGTAATTTTGTATTCGCATCAAGGACGACGTTGAAATTAGCTCGGTCGTTATTTTTGTTTTGTTTTGTTTTTTTTTTTTTTGTTTTTTTTTTTTTAGAAGAAGAAAATGACCTACAAAACCGAATGATTACCCCTTACCCTTTTCTCAATGCCGAATTTTGGCAACATTACAATTATTTAAAAGAATTTCACGACTGGCACACCGGTGTGGACCAACAACAACAGCAACATCAACAACAACAACAACCTCAATTACGACCACCACCACAACAGCAAAAACCACTACAACAACAACAACAACATCAACAACAACAACAACAGAGACCAGCACAAGTTGAGAGAAGCGTTACGCAATCGGACATGGCTTACAAAGCGCATGTACTTAATACCATTGACGAAGAGGAAGCGTGCGTCGAAGACGATTACAAGCCGTGGCAAGCGGCGACGGTAAGCGGCGGCGGGTGTGATGCCGAGAACGCAGATTCCGATTCCGAGTGCGAAGTGACCGTGACGATAACGCTGCCGGCGAAGAAAGCCGAAGTGAAAGACGAAGCCGCGGGTTCACCGGTGGACTTTTGGCAGCAGATCAACGACCGCGAGAAGCCGACGGCGGTGGCTACACCGGACGGCGGTGAGGGTGGCGATCACAACTCGGTGGACGACGACGGTAGCGAGCGCTACTCGTTGGACGACGGTAGTGAGCGCTACTCGGTGGACGTGACACGGCCCGGTGACGACGACGACAGAAAGGCTTGCGTTTCGGACAGCACGTGCTCATCAGGCGACGACGGCAGCCAATCGTCCCACGAGTGCGGGCCACGAGACAACGACGGCCTGAAAGCTTGCGCGGTGGACACGGACGACACGGACGACGATGACGATGACGACGATGACGACGACGACGGCAGCGAATCGTCCGAAGAAGTAACGCGATCACCGCCGGGCGACGTACAGGCGTCTTACGTCGTGTCGGTGCCGGCGGACGAGAGGAAAAGCGAGGAGGACGTCGACTCGGGTATTGCCGCGGGCTCGTCGGCCGACGTCAGCCGACAGGTCTCGGAGAAGGACGTGAACGGCCGCGGCGCCGGTGGCGGCTCGACAAAGTACAAGAGGACTTGCACGCACTCGCGACTCTTTGACTTTTTGCAGCACGACGACGGAGCCAGCGACGGCAACCATAGCAACAGCAACAACAGCAACAGCAACAACAGCAACAGCAAAAAGCTGCTGCTGCAGCTGCAACAGTCGTCGACGACGGCGTCGTGCACTTCCGGATACTCTTCGGCGGCCACCACGCCGTCCACGCCTTCCGTCGGCGGCGGCAAAGGCCGATACGAGTCGGACATGGCCCGCGCGGAATACGACAGTTACTACAAGAGCTGGGAGTACGCGTGCCCTTACTCCGGATACGACATACTGCCGTCAAAAGCGTTCAAGTCCTTGACGCTGCAGCACAACGGCGTCCCCGCAGTTGCCAAGTTCAAATGTCCGAAAATTCCTACCGAACAGAACGAGTCTTGAACGGTTTTTTTTCCCCCATTTCTCTTTTATTCGTTTTTTTTCTTTTTTACGATTTTATAAGGTACATGCTACACGTGTATACGCACATTATTGTTTGGATTCTGTGAACGGTTGTTTTTTCTCTCTGTTTCTCTATACATAGTTATTGTGCTCGCTCATTATCTCTCTAATTTTATGTACATGCATCTCCCTCCCACCCACCATCATTGTAAGTTGAAATAATATACTTTACCGTCAACCTCGATTATCTATCTATCTATCTATCTATATATATATATATGTACGTACACAATACGTAGTGTGATGATTCTTTGAACGTGAATGCATAAATGCATTTTGCTGTTTTTTTGTTTTTCCTTCTGCAATTATCCATACTGTAGAACAACGTCCAATAAGAACAAAACACAAAAATAGATTTCGTATGATTCACGTTGATCTGTGTGTATTATTTCTACTATATATTATTATGTATGTGTGCGTAACGATATACGAACAAGAGGCGCGTATGATGTAGTCGTGTAGATTGTCGTCATAGGGGTATATTACGGACGAAACCCATTATTCGTTATTCCGACCGATCGGCGCTTCTCGTATACAATAATATAGTACAATAATAAATGCGATGATATCTCCCCCGTAACAGATAACCGAGGTTGAGGTTCGCTACAATGTTATATTTTATTCATGTACATAATACGCTAAGTCGTCGAAACGCAACTACAACAGGGCGCATTGTGTCTGTCCCCCCCCTCCCACATACCCGACTTCTTCTTAGCTCTGTGCTGCGTTAACTTCTTCACGGTTGGGAATAACACGTATTATTATTATTATATTTTTATAATTTTCTTAACTCCACCTTTTGGAATACCGTTATACGCATTATATATATATATATACATATATATATTCCTTTTTTCAATTTTCATATAAATATATATGTATATATGTATGTAATATGTATGTATGTATATATATATATATATATGTGTGTGTGTGTATATTTATATGTATACAATAATCGCTCGAAAGTATCAAATATTTGAACGTCTCCATTTCATTGGAATAATATATTACTGTAATACGTACTTAGCTAGATTTAGTTTTTAATCTTTTTAACCAATTTAAATGTTATTATATTACTCGTTATAATATAAAACAAAAGGTGTAGTTTATGTTTTAGTTTTGTGTGGCGCTATATACAGTTATATATTTTTGCTATTTTACTGACAGTGTTCCAAAATGTCCGGTTATAAATGATGTTCTATTACCTGTCATTTAAGGGTTATCAGAAGTTCTGTTAAGACGTTTGAACATCTGTTAATATATACATCAGTATCGGAAACTTTTGGAACACTTCAATTTTCAATAATTGCTTACCAATAAGGCTAAACATGTTTATTTTTATTTTTACAGGTCATTCAGGAGAGTCCGACTACTGATGGATAGCCGCAACCAAACTGCTTTTACGTTGAACGATTTATTTTTACGGTCTACACATTTTTGCTATATTCATTTGTATAAATAATTGAAACTATTTAGTCGTAGGTTAATTGAAAATACATTAACACATAATTCTAGCTTGTCTATGTCTCCCTATATATATAATGTATTTTTTCAAATGTTGGTATAATCAAATAAATTGTAAAAAACGGTTAAGTTTAAAAACACGAATAAAATCGTCTTCTGTTTTAAAACTTTTTATTTGTAATGCGAACCTTGTTAAATTGTTGAACTTGAACTAATCGAATTTTTTTAAAAAAAAATTAAAAATAACCAAGATATGCTAAATGACATTGTATATGTGGACTGTGGTACCTATAATATTTTAATGCCGTTTGAGAATCCTGAATTAGCTGTATTATAACAATTAACAGCTATTTTTAGTTCCCAACTATATGGTTGAAATAACGATTATGGCAATTATTATAGCGTGTTATTGTTAACGTGAAAAATTATATAAATTGTCGGATTTCTTGCATTTAGAAACATCTAGTGAACGTATAGCGGCCAAAATATTGCAATATTTGTGTAGAACAGTTTTGATTCGCCAACTCATTTGTGTATCATCTAAATGATGTAATGTGCGCTCATACAAACACAAAAACACACACACACACACACACACACACACACACACACACACACACACACACACACAAACACTCTTATAGGTATCGAAGTCACTGGGTCAAACCAAATTGTTTATTCTATCATACATGTGGGTTAAACTAGTATTCGTGCTTACACCCATTGGACTTGCATAACAATATTGTTGTATTAAAAGACGAAACACACGAAATGACGAGTTGATTTCACGTGTGCACCTACAAGCGTGTGGAAGATAATATACTCGGTGTTGCTCGTGAAAGTCTTTATTGTGCGCGTGAAAATTGTTCCGAACCGTCTCAATTTTCCATTAACATCTGTGTACACAAGATTATTCACACGGCTGATATGATTAACGCGGTAAGTTAATAAAGATATTTTTATATATACCATTATGCCTTATTATTGTTATGTATAATAGTATAAGTGGCGCACTTATATAAGTCATCATAAAATTTACTGATCACTATCACTGATCGTTGATACACATGTATACATAGTATATTTATCATTATGTAATTATTGTACTGTACGTAGATGAGTAGGTGTGTTGTATACACAGTATCATAGTAGACGGTAGTTATTACAATTTAGAGTACGATAGAGTAGGTAAAAATGGTACAATTGAATCTTCCAATCCGAGCGAGAAACTCTGTTTACGTTCATTCATTTCTATAAGTAAATCTCAAACCAAGGGAGTGTCTATCAGAAAAAAATTGTCTGCTGGTTTTTGTATTCCTTTATTTTGTTTTATTTTATTCCTTGGTTTAGATTACATTGTTATTGTGGGTGAGTGCTCGGCATTACTACATTGTGTTCGTCTGTTCGACCCATGGTTGTGTTTGATTTCATGTAATATAAACCGATAAATGATAAACGCTCTTGTGCCGCACACACAATAGGTGATGTGGCAATAAACGTCATGAAAGCAAAAATACAAAGTGCAGATGAGTTAAATATTTAATCGTATATGGATTCAAGCATACATTGCACATGGTATACACTGCGAAGAAATACAATACAAGCAAGTACATTCGTCCTGCATAAAATGTAATCGGATTATCTGATTATCTCAACTATTGTTGTATATGCATATAAATAACATTCAAAATGTAATACGCGAACATAATATAAAATCAATTAACAAATGACGAATAGAATACACAATTGATTTAATAAAGAAATTCAATAAGTCTGTTGAAACTTGAAAAATAATTTTTAGCATAAATTGTTTAAAGAGCTTAATTTTTTTTATTTTTACATTTTTCGAAGTAATGTCTTATGTAGATGGCTATTATTTTAGTACCTAACAATTTTACAACGAATCATATACTTATTTTCAAATGAATCAATTTTCTGAGACTGATTAATTACTTTTCTTATCGTGCACAGTAACACTGGCGTTGTTGTCCACTTGAGCAACACCCTGGTAGGTTATGGTAGGTGTTCGACTATTGTCAATTTTTCTAATGAAATTCAGCGTTCAGATAAAGAAAAATATAAAATTCACGGTACTTAATAGTTGCTTAAATTGTGAATACATAAAATATTAAATGGAGGTGGCCAAATAGGTGGGTGGGTAGGTACTGAGCATAATGTAAGTCAATGACCAGTGTTTCTCAACATTTGTGTTATGATGACACACTACTAAAACATTTCATACTTTGTGACACACTATGAAAAAAATGAATAATGGATAAAAGCTTAAAAAATCTAATATAAGAATCTAGTGACACATCTGGATTTATTCGGCGACACACGACCGGTTAAGGAACTCTTATTATACGTATTATGATTTTACTGACCGGTTCGCTCTTTATTTTTAATTTTTCTTAACTCCATCACAATTTTTGCTTTAGCTCTTTGAATTTATAACAACAGTATCTATACATATTATCGTGCCATTATTGTTAAGTACACATACATACTGCGCCCGAATAGCTAATCGAGACCAATACAGACAGGAGACAGCTGCGCAATATTTCAGGAATAATATATTGCTTCCCATCACTTTAAAATGGTTTTTTATGGACGATTTAAGGTAACCTTGGCTCTAAATGATCCGGAATATTTTTCGTGGTATATTCTTTAGCATAATATTTTCTTATTGACTTCTCGGCATCATATATCATAAATCATAATATATACTATATACTGTGCCATACATTCATACATTACAACTGTTTACGTATACTTAGACCTTTGTTAGTTACTTACATTATAAGGAAACCAAGGTAGATTAGGCATGCTATTATACAGTTTATGACCAAATAAATAATAACCAAATTAATAAAAATTATTGTAGCTCGACATTCGATGTGTGACGATAATGTGCCATTTCGGATGAATGAATAAATTACACAAAACTGCATATTATGATGACCACACATGAATGACCCCGCATAATACATACATACGTCGCAATAATCCGTTACTCACTGCTATGGTTTTATTAGGTATACGTCATCGTAGGATTTAATTTTACACAGCAACATGATTTTGAAATGTAAGATTATTGAATACTGAAATAGTGTTTTTAATTATTCTATTACACGTTACGCTCACATACGTTGTACAAATTAATATCTGTTACAAGTGATTTGGGTGAATACACATCGTCGAACCATACATGATAAATATGCACAGTTGGCTGTAGGTATCTTTGTCATTAGTATGCTGAAACGGTAACATTTTGGATGGAGAACGCTGGAGAAGGGGTGCATGGTGCATCACATGCATCACATGCACCCCCACGCAAAATGTTTCCATAATTGACCAAGGTGTTAATAGGCCATACCTATTGGACTTTGATAACACAAATCAAATGCTGTCATATACCGTATACGCTTCACATAGGCTTAACGTACAAAACTGATATTTGTCGGCAGTCCAATCCCTCGACCGCAAACTAGTAAGTTTTTTGAAATAACCTATTGTAAAAGACCTATCCGGCCCTTCTTCCGGTGACCATGAAAACGAGTGCTGCGCAGAAGAATTACCGAATAAGGTCCCTCATGATTTTACACTCTACTACTCTGGATTCGTTTTACACTTGAATTGACCACGATAACGAGTACTGGATGTTCAAGTGTGAGATTTATTTTACCAAGACAAATGTTATATTATTTCTCAACTGACCGCAAAAACGAGTACTGGACGAGAAAATAAATATTACATTACCTTAGTACCTTTAAAGCTAAAACGTCCAAGTGAAATTAATTACCAAACCTTAGAATACCAAAAAAATACTTCAATAAACACAACGCAAAAAGAAATAAAGAAGTATGAGTAAAATAATATAATGTCGACAAAAGCAAAAATATAACAAAAATTAATCTATTTTGAAGTAAAATAAAATTAACAATTCTATTCGTTATTCGCGGTTATAGTGGAAAAAACTGTCATGGGATGTGGGAACAACAGCTCGATTCTCGACTCGGCGGCTTCTTATGTGTTGCCTAGTCAGCACCTTTCCTGTAGTGGCGAGTATTTACTGTTATCTTTTATTCTTTTATAAAATTTTAAATAGTAGCTTACTTGCTAATATAACATTCTTTAATATAATGTTTTGCGCTTATATATTTACATTAGTTCCATAATTTAAATTTAATTATGCTCTCATATTTGTATAATATATATAAATGTATAGAATAAAGTCCTATTGATAATTATTTTATAATATTATAGTTAATGTAGAAAAGGAAAATATATATATATAGAAATTAATAAAATATGATATCTAATGTATACCTAAGTATAAAATGTTTGTTAACAAATAATCCATACACATGTATTTATCAACAAGTATTTTTTTGAAAGGTTAGCTTGTTAGTATGTAGTAGGAGAAAGATTTTTTTTAGTTTTTGATATGCTTGTATGTATCTATACGTTTTTGTTATCTTGTTCAATTTTCCTCCATCTCTTTTTATTGATTTTTTTTAAGTTTTAAATTTTTTTCCGTATTTTTTCTTCTATTGCAATAGGATAATACGACGCAGGTTGTGTTATTTTGTTTGATTTTGTGTTTTGTGATTTTTATTTTTTTTTAATTCTCATCCTAAGTTAGTTTCGGTTGTATACGTCTTGTTCTCTGTTTATAGTCTGCTGATGTTGGCTGGGACGTGGACCTTCTAAAATTTTTTTACCAGTTTTGCGATTTTCTTGTATTTGTTCATGTGTTTAAGAAGTACCATTTACATTCACTTTCCTTTCAGAAAATTTGCTGTTTAAAAAAATCGAAGCTTTTCTACTGCCCTAAAATGTTATGACAGGCAAAAAATAAAATAAAAACACTTCATTGTAAAACCAACAGATTTCATCAATCCGTTCAAAATCTAAAAATAACTTATTAGCGTTACAAAAAAGTGTACATGATGTTTAATGAAACGCAATAAACGCATAGTAAAGTAGATGGTAAATGGATAGTCAAATAAAATATGTTATTTTGAACAATGGACCTATCTGGATAATGAAAATAATGGTTGTTCTTTTTCTTCTCCAAGAAAACATCAATATAAGAATGATTTTAGCGCAGCTAGATGTGCAACGCATAATATTAATTAATTACGGCAGTAGGCACCGTGTAAATATAAAATCAATGGTTTTATGAAATACAGATAAAACAATGTGCGTTTCTCACAATATACTCCATCACAATTTGTAATTTATTATTAGTATGATTGAATGATTGCGACTACACCCATTATTGTTTCGTATTTTTGGGGTTCTAACTCTGAATCAGGTATGGAAACCAAGTTTGAAGTTAAAAACATATCAATTATTCTAAATTAAGTTAAATTTCTCAATTCTATATGTACAAAATTATTTTTCATCGGTATTTTTTCGTCGGCAAAAGACATATTTAAAATTGTTAGTATTAATTTTAAAATCCTTGGGGTAAGAGGAAATTGCCCCATTCCCGTGCATCCGCTTCTGCTTGACAGAATCCTAGTTGTGCCACTGCGTATTTTGTTGGGGAGGGGAGGTGGGGGGAGGTATAAAATATAGTTAAGTAAATATATCTGTATATAAATTAACGTTCTTTGTACCTACAGTGCAAGTCATTTATGACTTATAAACCTTTTGTTTTCTTCTGGGGGCCTCCCTTCCCACCCAAAAAATACGCCTTTGTTTTACGTCTGTAAAAGTGTAAACAAATGCGTGTGTTGGATTGTTTACCTTCTGCAAATGGAACATAAACGGATTGTATTTTCTTTTTCGCAGAGTCTGACGGCGGTGATCGTGTTGGCCGCGTGCACGCACGTTTTCGCCATTTCCGATGCGGTGGAGTTCGAACAGCAACGGCAGTTACAGGCCGACCACGGTTACGGTTATTACTCGGACGGGTCGTCGTCTTTGGGGGACATGGAGCAGTTTTCGCGCACCCATCACGGGAAACACAAAATGAAAAAGCTGAAGAAACGGTTGCTGCTCCAGTGCCTGTTGGGACACGGACGGCGCCGGAGACGAGACACGGAAGCGGCTTCGGGGCGTTTTTTGCTCCCGGTCGTGTTGCAGAGCACTAACGTGAACGTTGGTTCCGGTGGCGGCGGCTTGTACGGCGACCAGCAACAGCAGCACGGAGGTTACGGGAACGGCGGTGGATGTATGCAAATGCTCAACGATCACGGGCCTTTGGGTTCGCTAGGCTCGTTGGGCTCGTCGTTGGGCTCGTCGTTGGGTACGTTGGGCTCGTTGAGTCCGTTTGGCTCTTCGATGGAAGACGCGATGGGCGAGGGCAGTCGCAACGGCCTGTACGCGGACTGGAATCGGTACAGCAGACAGTTTCACCGGAACTTTGTCAGGCCGCTGTATCGGCTGTTTTAGTTTCCCGCGTGGCCGCGTCAACTCGCGCACGCATCATGAGCAAGGCCCGCGAAATAAAAATCAGTGCAGTTAAAAAACATTGAGCAAAAAAAAAAAAACATAATATTATAAAGCAGTGTTTCTTATACAATAACGCGGTGTCTCGCGAATCCTATTATATTAATATTTTTAAGTTTTTATGTTAAGATTTTAATTTAATGTTATCCATTATTATTATTATTATTATTATTTTAATTGCGAGTCACAAAGTATGAAATTTTTTAGTACTGTGCGTCGCCACGGCACAAAGGTTAAGAAACACTGTTGTAGAGACTAAATAGGGACCATGCACGATGAAAAGGGACTCGTTTTCCTATAAAATTCACCAGACTGCACCAACATGGACGTGTATGTATATAACGCACTAAATCGCATTAAATAATAAAATGCTGTAATGCGATAATGTACATAGGTTTAATATTATATCGACTTGTATACAGTGTTAGACTTAGGTGTGGGTTGCGACTCGATATTGGGTCAAATCGAACGAAACAATACACAAATAGGTACGTCTATACGACAGACATTTAACAATAATATTATAATATGTACTCACCCATATCAACTTGATCGTATTATCCTACACACTTCTAACATGATTAAACGAGTATCAATATTTTTCTTCGTATTACTTTTTTTGGTCAAGTTTTTACAAGCTCCCTATTTTCACTTACTCATGTTTGAAATATCACTTGAGCGAAGCAAAATAAATACCTGTATTAATAAATCCATCGAAAATCGTCAATCGTCATCAATATTACACAGAACATAATATTATATAGGTTATAGAAATATAATGTGATCAAAATTAAGTTCACATATTTCAACGTGTCAACCTATTCACAACGCGTTTCTTTGGGAAATATCTAGAATTCTAGACATTACATTCAGTGAAAAGAGCCCTGAAACAACCCAGCACTTCCAGCACTCATCTCGACCTAACTCAACCATTGCTCATCTAGTACGTAGATAGGACGATGAATTATCTTAAGTTAACTCATGTTAAAACTCCACTGGTAAGTTTAACAATTTAGTGGCCATTTTATGATTTTTTTTTATTACATAACACCATAATTCGTGTACATTTATTTGAAATCTAATCATATAGAAATGAATGAATTTTTTTTGTTCAATGTCTTGTTCAAATATATTTAGTTGGCGACGGAATGCAGACACATTATATAAGTTGATGTTGTTGTGGTATGTGGCGGATCACCACACAAAATCACAACACAACTATAATTACTATGTATAGTTTATTTATACAATGATAGCACTACAGTAAGTCGAATACTAATAATAAAATAATATATTTAATAGATGTCACCGCGTAGAGATATTCTCGTCCGCAATAAATTGTCAACGAGACAGGGAGGAAGGTTGATAATAATCATGACTTATGAAATTTTCGACTCATTATGTGAACGACTTTTATTTATATATATGGCCCGTGTCAATGTTTTAAGATGTCTGTTGACGTAAGGCATTTTTGTCATACATTTGCTTTCAATTTTTAAATATATAGTATACCTAACTGTATTATATTTTTAATTGTATAAAGTATTAATGATTTATTTTCTACCTATATTGAAATCAGATAATGATTAATAAACATTTATAATTCCAAATCAATACTTGTTATATTCATTTGAAATTGTTCTTTTTAAAGACTATTGTAATTTAATTAATCAGTGTTAACATATTGTTTAATAAATTGTTTTCTAATCATTTAAAAAAATGCATTTTATATTTTGTAATGGAACAGTTACTTATAATTCATACACCATTTTGCATTTAAAATCTATTAAATAACAGTATAAGACAGTTCAGCATTGTGGTGCCTTCAACCTTTGCTTATGTCGTGTCATCAATCTAAAATTGTTTGTACATTATTATCTATTTTTATGGCTTATTTAATATTTCCGTTCAAAAATTTGATCTCTATCTCTATGCTTGCATACATCTTTAAATATTAAATGAGTTAGGTACGAAGTAAATTTAATAGCATATGCAATTTTAATGTTGTTACCATTTTAATAAATTTTAATAAACAGCTTAATTGTGGTATGTATAGTTTGTTTTAGAACTTTTTCTAAAATATCACGTAGTATATACAACTCATTAATAAATAATATTGTAACTGCCTAGATTTTCAATACTTTTTTTTTAAAATAATTAGTGCGTAATATGAAATAATACAAAAAAAATTTTCAAACCATTTTATTTTTATTTTTGCACTGTTTAAAAAATATTAAAATCCATCCTCGTAGAATCGATTTTAATCTTCTAATTAACAAAAAATATAATGAAATAATCTACATGAGTTTAATCTGTGCTATTTTTCGGCATAAATTAAATTATTTTTTTATTAGCTGCGGTTGTTTGTTCGGATTGAATGAAATAAATTTGAAAATATTAAAGTTGAATTTTAAACCATTTGTTTTATTTATACATAATAAATTATAATAACATAATATATAGTACAGTAATTTGATTTCGATTGAACAAAAACAATTTTTTGGAATCGCTTACAAATAATATTTAAAATATTTGTATTCCGCGCGTTTAAGAGTAAATTGATAGAACATATGGAAACGATAAGAGGTATGACATTACATATAACATAGTTTTAGACAAGATAAATTTAAAAATTTAAGTCCAATCAATTTATTATAACAACACTTGAACTACAATATAAGTATTATGATATTAGATGACTTGACTGCTGTGAAGAATAAAAACCAGA
The DNA here is from genome assembly GCA_025469195.1 of Chaitophorus viminalis. Classification (NCBI taxonomy): domain Eukaryota; kingdom Metazoa; phylum Arthropoda; class Insecta; order Hemiptera; family Aphididae; genus Chaitophorus; species Chaitophorus viminalis. The sequence continues at coordinate 108,778 of JAIPRK010000268.1, forward strand.
TAAATCCAGGATCGGAATCAAAAATGAGGTGTCGATTGCGCAAGAGTATGCAAAATGTCCAATTTTTGAAAAACACCGATGCGGCGATGCCCTGATGACAGAGAGAATTCTTGCAGTAAAAAAATTTAAACAGCAAATCGATACTTTCGAATGTAATATATGAAATCGGATAACGTCCAGAAATCATATGCCCGATACCCGTTGGATTGTAAAAAATCAAATAAACGATTGTTACTAACGATTGATACATCTTGAGTTTGTAACAATGTATGTTATATACTACATGTTTTGTTACGAGGGAATGGCTATGAATATGAAATCCATTTGTCTCTGTGTATGTCGACTATGTAATAATCATGGTTTTTATGTATTGTTTTTATGTTGTGTTCGATCTAATTCACTACACCCGCATTGTCCGTTGGGCTATTAATTTATCTCATCTCAACCAAAACACACTATATAATTTATAATATACACAAGTATTGCGACTTCTTGGATATAAAATATTAAATACTGGTACTTGAGTATAATATAATATGTATATGTTACTTTTTTAACATAGATATTATATAATAATTTAAATCTGTTTTAATTTTTAAATTGTCTAAACTCTAAAGTCATAGTAAAAAATAAACTATTGTAATTTAAATAAAATTAAATAGATATTACAAATATTTAAAATAATATCAAAACCAAAATATTATTTTCAACATATATATTCTTTTGAGTAAAATATTAAGCACATAAATAAACCATTTATGAAATACAGAGGATAAATTATAATATTTATACAACATAGTTTATGTAACATCTAATAATATATTTAACAAGAATAATATGAATATTAATGCACAATACCTTTTAATAGTAAAATTCCATAAAACTTTGTCACAATATAATAATGTAAATATGATAAATAATAAAATTAATTAATAACATTATTCTTTGTACATTTTTTATACCTAATATTTGAATTTGAATACGGAATGTGTTACAAGTTACAACTATTTAAACAGTATAATTCTTACAGTCATAGAAACAAAATCAATTTACTTTTTTTTAATTAGTTGTAATTTATATACATATAAACATTCACAATTCAAGACTATATAAAAAGTAAAATAAATAATAAATTAATTTACTAAAAATATATTTGTTTTAGTCCTTCTTTGTTTACTAAAATTGTCATGTATACGAGACCAGAATACTGATAATTACTTAGTAATAAATTGATTTATTATAAATTCTAGGTTGAATTTTAGACTAGACAAAGTAGTAAGCAAAATAGGTATACATTATATACTTGAAATAATTTAAGTTAATAATTTTTACATTTATAATAAAGATTAACTTTAGTCAATCAGAATAATAATTAATTAAATAATGCCCTACTTTATTAAAATAAAGATTTCAAAAACTTAGGACAATAAATATTTCGTTCTTTTGTTTAAAATTAAACTAATATTTGGACATAAATATAAAATATTCTTAATAGTTATTTACAAAGAATAAAACTCCTCACTAACTTGATTTAGCATCAAATTCTGTCCATGCATTGTTTAGTTCCACAAAAATTAGTTTTGCTATATTTTCATTCTTAGTTCCAGTTTGCTAGAAAAATTAAGAAATTGTCATTATGTATAACAATATAATAATTACATACATATTATAAAGTATAGATGCATATTTACGTAGCACTCTGAGTATTACCCATCCAACTCCCCAACTTTACTCTACACTTCTAATCAATTATTGATTTTGATTGTTTCCTTACGGTCTTTTAGATTACAAGGTAAAAAGTATAAAGAGTAAAGTCTGACGATAACAATATAATCATTAAGGTGATTAAACAGATGAGAGAAGTGATAAAAAATGGATCAAATTTTATTTCAGTGTTGTTACATTTGATACTTTTTAATAAAAACACCCTTTACACCAATAATCTTCAGTAATTTATATAATATTTCTACCTTATCAGGATGTACAGCAAGACATGCTTTTCTATATGCTTTCTTAACATCAGCATGAGTGACAAGATTGCTGAGATTACAGTTCCATCCAGAACCTTCCCATATGACTGTATGCAAAGTACCAAGTAATGCTCTTATATTTCCTTTTTTTCCTTCAGTCCATTCCATAATCTAGTAGAATAAAATGGTTTTTTAAAAATTATAAATGATGATAATATTTTTATTCACTTTTAGTTTTTCAGGGTCAATTTCTTTAACCAAATCTTCACGGCGCATTTCATTTATTGTTTTTGGGCCTGGATTAAATTTAGAGCTAAATGTATAACCTTGGCTTCCCAATAAATCTCCAAAAATATCTCCACCAGATTTTGCAGGTGGTTTTGTAGTTTCTGGTTCAATATTTATACCAGTGTAGTTGGGCTCTGCTGGAAATTTAGCTGATTTCGTAGGACTACCTAATGTTACAAAATAAATTACAATAAAGTAACAATTCAATCTATTTAGTGAATAAAATTACTTGTTTGAGAATGACTTGCAAAATTCATCCAATTGTCAGTTTTTAAAAAATCAAAATCAGCAGCATTGGATTTTGTAGAAGTAAAACTACCATTTGAAATATTATCTCCATTCACTTCTGTAAATGTGTAAATAAAACAATGATAGAACTTACGAATTCTTTCAATGACAATATTACTTACGATTATGTTTATTGATATCCAATGGAACGGATTGGTCAAGCCAAGAATTAGGTGTTTTTTGTACATTAGGTTCATTTAAATTCAACAAATCACTAGCCTAAATTAAATTAAAGTAAAATGTATTAATTTTTATTTAAAATTATTCTGAATATTTATTGTTTACATTAGAATTAGCTTTTGAAACAAATGGATCAAATAATATATCATTATTTGTAATTGAAGCATCAACAAAACCTCCAAATAAGTCTTTAGATTCAGTCTTTTCAGATTCAGATCCTAGTAAATCAAAAAAATTATCTTGTTTCAATGTAACTTCTGGTTCATCTTCTAACGAGACTGATGAAAAATTTAATAAGAGTCCTTCACTGGGTTTATTTAATTGAACATCAACTCTTGGAGGTAATTCTGGTCTTGGTGGCGCTACACGGTTAGGAACTTTCAATGGTTCCTATAAGTAAAAAAAAGTATAAAATATCTTATAAATGATTAATATTAAAATTAATTAATGTATTACATTTGGTTGAACAATTTGTGATGTTCTAACTACTTTGCTTTTCATTGGAAATAAACTCTGAAACTGAGTTTTTTCATTTTCTGTTGAAAACAGTATATCAGGTTTTTTACTATTATCCCTGGTTTTGTATTGTAATGAGATTCCATTTTTATGTTGTTCGATTTCAATTTTTATGTGGAACATATTACTCTGATAATGTTCAGAACTTGATAAAAAGTCTAATTCACTTCTGAAATAAAAATGCATTTTACTTTTAGTTACTTAAGCAGGGACCTATACAGGGGGGCTAAAAGGTTAAACAAATGCCGCTGTACTTAAGTATTTCATATTTATGTTATGAATTATGATATAGTAATGGAATAGTGTATGAAATAGTATTTATAAGCAATGATAATACTAACTTAGTGAAATCAATAACAATATCTTCACCATCTGGAAACATAAGGAAATCGGAGTGTAGTTGTAATTGAAATATTTTAATTGGTATTAACCGCCCAAGAACTTGTCTAGAATGGTATGCAATAAGAGTGATATCATTTCGTATTCCAGCAGGTAATGGTTTCAAGGAAATTGATACCTGTAAAAAAAAAAAAAAAACTAATTGTTTGATACCTAAACAAAATTGGATAAATTACATTTCCATTAGAAATATCATAAGACTGCAATCGTTCATATTCTTGTTCTGTGGTTAGCACTTTATTGTAACCCTCAAAAATTTCTATAAATGGACGGCAACCATCGCTAAATAATAATTATAAGATATTAAAATAATTTGTACAGGCTTATGTATGAGTAATAAATAAACGTAAGTAAAAAAAAAAAAATTCTTACCGATTTTTATTAAAAAGAGGAACAGGTTCCATAATGAGTTTTCTGATATTAATTGAGTCAACATTATGTGTTTGCTCAGTAGCCATGTAATTTAAATACCTATTAAATACGAAATTATTCTTTAATGATAAAACAATAATTAAATAAAAAGTTATATATGTTAAAACATACCTATTTTCTGAGGGTTGTAGAATAAGTGCAAACTTCTTAACAGCATAAATGGTACAAACATTTTCAGTAGTATCTGATGCATTGATAAATAATAAAAATGCACAAACTAATAATGCAGAAGTTCCAGGGTTTTCCTTCATACAAAATATTTAAATTAAAAACTAAAATAATAATAGAATGATTAAATGAATATTACAGTTGACTGAGCGACAACACATAGATTTGAAGAACTCTTTGCAAGAAAATTATACATATCATCACAAACAGCATATATTTCATGTAATGTAGGACATGTATTTGTCTTAGGGTGAACTTCTATTACCTAAACATTTAAATATCAAAGGAAATTAAAAATACTTAGTTATTCAATAAAAGTGAAACCATTTACAGTTGAACGTCCAATTGTGCGAGGATAAGATTGTCCAGTCGTGTTATACAAGCGACATAGTCTAGAATCTAAGAATGAAGCGAGATTTTCAGAGTTTGTATCTTGAGGAACCGTTATTACAGCTAGTTTTGATGTTATGAATACCATATCAACACCGGCTTTCACATTGACAGATCTATTTATAATAATAGTATAATAAATGTTTTAACCTTATTAAAACTGAATATAGCAAAAAATTCCATTAAAATCTTAAATAATTATAAGATCTGGGGTATTCAGCTAGTCAATCTTTATAGAAATATATATGGAGATTGTATAAACAATTAATTTTACCAATAAACATTTTCATATCTTATGTTATTTTTATTATAATGCAATTCTTTATAAAAATACTTTATAATGAAATAATATAAATAAATAGGGGCAAACATAGAATTTTGAATATAGCACTTTTTAGAAAAAAATTGGAAATATCCAGCTTATTACAATTTATTTATTATGTGAGCTTAAATACTTTATTCAATTATTAAGTATAATAATTTATATACTCAACCTAGTATTATTGCAATCTTATAGTTTTTTTTATCATTATCAACTGTCGTAAATTATACATACTAAGATTATTTTATTATTCTTTATTTGTTTTACAGAATTTTAAGATAAGAATCAAACACTAGTGATTTGTAGACTTTACAAATAGAAGGGTAATGAAAATTAATTTACCTATTATTTAAAAAGAAAAATTAGAAATTTTACTAAATAATTACTTAGTATTAAAAATTTCATTTATTGTCACAGCTGTTGATAATAATTATAACCTATACTGTACAACATAATAAGAGACAACAGGGGTCACCGCATATGGATAGCAAGTGACAAGTATTCATATTGCATTAGACACAAGTGTATACATTTGGGGTAAATTCATAAGTCAGATATATTCATAAGGAGGAATTGACCTGACTGTCCATTTATTAATTAATTCAAACATATTATTCCATGTAACCATCAGCTAACATTTTATGTTGTACGTTTATTTACATATTTTATATGGAGAGGAGATCGATTACTATCGCACTCCTAAGTAGTAGCCACCACTAGAATATTCTGATAAATGCAATGAACTGTTTACTGCAATTAATTTAATATTTTGACAAATAGGACAAATAAAAATCACTTAATACAGATTTTCCATAGAAAAATTAAAATAAGAATACTCACGACTGAACTGTTTGCATAACTCTATTCGATGTATCTTTTAAATTTTTTAAAAAACTACCAGCTCCTCCACGTATTTGAGAGAATAGACCCGAATTAGAAATAGATGCCGGTACTTGTCTATGAATAATTAATGTATAAATATAATATTTCAGTTCAAATGATTAAGAATTATTGAAAATTAAAATATTTAAGATTACTTTGTTATCATAGGTTGTTGAGGAATACTTGGAATAATAGATGCAACAGGTTCCATAGGCTTTCCTTCATCTTTCAATTTGTTGATATCTATTGACTCAATATTAACTTTATATGTGTCTTTAATATGTTCAATACGTTTTAGTGTTTCGAAAACAGACATTCTTAATGAAGGATCTGGTTGCAAACATCCCTCTAAAAAAACGAAATTGTTTAAGATTCATTTACAACAATCATATGATTATTAGCCAACATACTTATTATTGGAATAAAATCTGAGTATGAACTTTCTATTTGTGTAGTTGAAAATCTAGCATTCAATATTGCTAATTTATTAGAATCCTCAAATGGATGTCGATTACAACATAGAGTGTAACAAACACAACCTAATGCCCATACATCAACAGCTGTACCAATTTCATGGTTAGACCATGTATCTATCATCTCAGGAGCTCGATACATTGGAGTTGTACATTGATTCAGCTAAAAAAATAAAATAAATAAAAATTTAAGTCCCATAAATATATATAAATATTTATATAAATCATATTTCATTATATTTTTTAGAAAAAATATTTAAACATTCTAATAACGTAGTAAAAATAATTATATAATATTTTAACTTTCCACAAAAATTTCATAACAAAAACAATTATATATTAAAAGAATTATATATTTAATTATTTTTAGATCATTACCTTGTCTTCTAAAAGAGCTCTTTGCTGTGATGTCCAATTTTCATCTGGCTTATAAACTTTTGTTGTACAACTTCCAAAGTCACATAATTTAATTTTACCATCGTCAGCGATTAAGAAGTTTTCAATCTAATAAATAAAAAGTTGACATAAAACTAATTAATTAATACAAAAATTTAACTATAGGCATACATAAGTATAAAAGACAGAAAGGTACAAACCTTTAAATCTCTATGGATGAGAGGTGGACCTTGACAGTGCATATGACGGGTAGCTGAACACATTTGATAAAATATCAAAGTAACAATATTTCGGTCTAAAGGTTTTCCTCTAGCTGATAATAACTCTGCTATATTTCCTCCTTAGCGAAGTAATAAAAAAATATATATATATATATATATATATATATATATATATAATACATCTATTTTACTAATATCAATATAGGGATTTTACTTTAATAAAATAGATATTTACCTGGACAGAATTCAGTGAGGATAAGATATTCGTTTGATCCTCTAAGTGAATCAATTTTACTGGTAAATGCTGCTGACATAAAGTGTATTATGTTTGGATGACCAGATAACTTTTTCTAAACAATTAAAAATATTGAATTTAGTTTTAAATATTTAATGATTGCAAAGAAACAAAATTACTTACAATTACATCAATTTCATTAAGAATAACTTTATCTGCATCATCATCAGCTGCAAGTAATTTCTAAAAATAAAAAGTATACTTAAATTACACATACAATAATACTCAATATTCAGAAAAATTATTATAGAAATAAAATCAATTTATAGTACACTATAGATTGTAAAATAATTGATAATACTAAGGAAAACAGTGAAAAACAAATAATTTAAAATAATAATTAAAATACAAATAATACAAATTTAATTAGTTCTTTTGCTTCCTCATGGTAATAAATCTACAATATCATAATTAATAATGTATTTCATACCATAGCTTTGTATCCGTAGTCAAATTTAATTTTATTGTGTATAATAATTCAATACGTAGTAAGTACTCAAAATATATTACTTAACTTAATACATCTAATGATAAAACACTTACATTAAAGTCTAGAAAATATATCAAATAAAATATAATTGGTAAATTAAAGAATACTTCTTTTAGTAATATAACAAATAAAACCGCCCCCAAACTACTACTATTCATCTCATTAATCATTGTATCACCTTTAGCGCATACTCTTTTCCAGTATCTTGAGCTTGAGCAACAAACACCATACCAGATCCACCTAGAATATTGAATAATAGAAAATAAGACGAAATTTTGTTTCCAGTCACAGCTGTTGTATGTATAATTTTAGATCTCACCTTCAGCAACAAGTCTTTTTATCTTTAGCTTAACATTGCCTAATTCTACATTAGAACCCACATAATCATTGTCTTCCGCTGAAAAACTACTGCTAAAGTAGTCTAGAGCTGACTTAAAAATATCAGACATATTTAAGAAAATTATTCAAATGTTTACTGGTATCAAATAACACTGAACTTTAAAACCATAAACTAATTCATAGTAAATTAATCTCAAACGATTCCGATTTCAAACTTTAACAACATAATAAAAAAAAAATCTCAAAACATAATAACATATACCAAAAGGTGGAAATTGAATTTAGTGTTCCTTTCCGCATTGAGCGAATGCAACAATATTGTTTATTATTTCTAAAAACTGTTTCCCTTGTTTCTTCATGATATTGTTTTGTTATCAATAATTTTCTTTGTTTTCAACTCTGATCTCGACAATTCGAGACCACATTATCAAAAAGTATCGGACCAAATATCAGTTTTGTAGATAATAGATTTGTGTCTCAACCATAGAGCCAAAACATCATTCAAGTAAAACTCCGAGAACGTTTCCGGCCGACTCGAACATCATTTCAGTAAATAGATTGTATGTGTGTGAATTTGCACGTAGACCAATGCTTTTATAATAGTCGATGGTCTTTTCCCATTACTCATAATAACGTCACAACGGGCTTGTGATTATTACACGTTCTTAACAGTCAACTTGAAATTATTTGTAACGTTTGATTGTGGCTATTGTTTTTCTTCGTAAATACGTTTACCGGTTACTGTTCGTTACTTATTTATTTATCGTCTTACCGATCTGGCCTGATGGCGGGGTGGAATGAAAGTCAATTAAGGAACTACAACATCAAATTGGAAAAAATACCTACAATGATAAACGATGATCCTAGAATGGACTGGAAACTTATTAACAATGTAAGTGCGTGATATGATGTTACGTCCCAAGTTAGTCTATTCTTGGTATAAGTAAATAAATAAAAAAAAAAAAAACATAAAACATGTTCACTTGTATACCATGAAGTTCTTACTAATTCATTTTCTTTAATGAAAATTAAAACCACTCATTTTGTATATTGCAAAAAATTTTTTTTATAAATACTTAATTACAATACTTGAGGTTTATCGAAAGCTGCTAAGAATTGTTTTTAAAGTAACATAATTAACTTAGTTTTTTGTTGTTGTTATCATATTTCTTAATATTAATTACCTACATATAGGTACCTACTTGATTTAATTATCACCAGCTCTTTACCGATTTTGTTTTAAATGATAATTCAGTTATTGAGTTGCAGTCAGAAATATGTGAAACTTTATTTTACTAATGATTCTATTTAATTATTATGACTTTTACATTACAAAACTAGTGTATTAAGATTAACATTGCAGCTAAAATTTCCAGAATTATGGCTTAAATTGTTTGTGACTTGGGTAATAACCAAATCCAATTCAAATTTATTAAGAAAAGATTTTAGATTTGTGATGTTTTTAATTTTAGACATGATTCATTCCAGAAAATATTACCCTTGGAAAATGTTGCTACTATTTTTGTCAGCGTTAGCATAATTGATTATACAATATACAATATATTGTATTGTCAATGTAATGGCATTAGTAATGGTACATTATCTCTAAATATTTTTTTTACAATTTTTCAATTTTTATTAATTTTAAATATAAAAAATAATATTTAAAACTTTGTACTCAAGTTGAAATTTTAAATAAGTTGACTGTGTTTTTTTTTCTTTAATTTCAGTTTCCTGTATTAATTCGAAATTCAAAATTAGTTTCCTCTGTTATGCATTGGGATTTAGATTATTTCAAACAAAATATGAGCTCAGTATATTGCAATGTAATGGTATCAAAAAATCATAAATTTAAATATTATGATCCAAAGAAAGTTACTCCTAATATGACATTCAAGCCAATTAGTCGACCTAGTTCTATGATGTTTTCAGAATTTGCTGATAAAATAACAAATTGGAAAAAAGGAGATTCAAGGTAATACTCTACTATTTATAAAAAATATTGAACAAAATGCATGTTTTAGAAGGTAGTATATTATATGTATATATAGTGAAATAATAGTTTCAACTTATTAATTAGTTTAAAACTTATTTAGTTATTTTTTAATAATATGATAATAAAAAATGTGTAAAAATTTGTTTATAATTTGTCAGACTATTTAAAATAATTACATAAGTATATTAATACTTGTAGTTCAAATAATAAAACCCAATTTGGTATAATAAATTAAAAATTATTATATTATAAAAAAGGCACATTACTATGATTCGTTCTTTGTATAAAATATATAATTGTTTAATAATTTATTATTTGAAAATAAAAGCACTTTAATTAATAATTTATAACTACTAATTAGAAATAAAATATAATAAACACAAGCATGTAGGTAGTATATTGATATTTTGTAAATCATAACAGGTGTTTGTTGAGTCTGTTAGCTACTTTTTGTTTTTTATCCAATGGTGAAGAAACACATGAATTGTACATATTATGGCTGTAAATATATTCTACCTAAAATTTTAATTGAATCAGTAAGTATAAATAATAAACAAAACAATTGTATCATTTTATTTCTGTTTAAATAAAAATTACTTGCCAAAAAATCAATTGGATCACTAGGCATATTTTTCATAATTTCCAATATACCATTTACTAATATAGGATTTACACACTTAATAAGAAAATTAATGACTTTCTTATTTCTAAGTGGTAGATGCTCTTTTTTTATCATTTCTTTTGATAATTGATTCTCCTTTAATTATTGTTAATCATTCATTATTATATAGATAAATAATAATTATTCAAAATTATTTCAATTAATTTATTTTATTTACATTTTTTCCATTAACTTCTTCTTTTTCTATAACTATATTTGAAATTATTGTATGATGAATATTGACAGTGCCATACATTTTATTGATTTTAGATTTTATAAAACTTATTTCCTCTTCAGCTTTATTATTTACTAAATATATTAATAATAATAGTTAAACAAATATTATATTTAGATTGAATAAAAAAATATTCTAACCTTTTATTTGTATTGGTATACTAACTAAAAGTGAATCAAATAGTTTGTCAAATTCTTTGTCATCAAATAATATGAAATTATTTTGATTGATTAATATGTATTCTTTGAACATTTTTGGATTAAATAAAACTTTTAAGTAATCAACTACTTTGCGATTTCTTCTTATTTTTATGTTACTAAAAACATTATTTGGAAAATTATTAATCCATAAGTACACTAAATTATAATCTTACTCGTTTTCCAGAATAAGTTTTGTTATTTCATTTTCTGTATACTTAGAATCGAAAGTGAACCATTTATGTAATCTATCTAATTCGTCATCAATTGGTAACTTTGAATTCAAATCCAATTGTACTGGTCCCTTAATTAAATTTTGCTTGAAGTTATTCACTACATTTTTCCCAGTCATAATCACATCGACAAGGATTGCTAAATATATTACATATCTTTACATTCATTAATTAATTTAAATGTTATAAGTTATACTTGGATGAATATCATCTGTGGTAAACTGTGTATTTTTTACTTTTTTAGACATTAAATTTTCTAAATTAAAAATATCTTGAGCTTGTTCAATACTTTCAGGAAAATTACTAATTATATAACCACATTTATTTTCTTTGCTGTTTAACATCTTATTTTTTATTAATCTAAGCAAATTAATATTTAATACTCATGTACTTTTATTTACTTATTATATATTGATTAGTGATTACTGATTAGAAAGAAACTTACGGTAATAAATATTTATCAGAAATTTGACCTTTGTCTTTAAAATATTTTTTTTGCTCTTCCAACAGTTTTATTTTTTTTAATTTTTCTTGATTTTTTTCATTATATTCAGTATGAAATTTAATGTGTTGCATACTTAATGTATGCAATGGTATCATTGTTTGATTAGTTGACTCATTATTAGTACGTATTTTTGACCGCAATTGCAAAACAATATCATCAATATTATTTTCCTTAATGAAATAAATTTTATAAAAATCAAATTTCAAAAAATAAATTAAATTACTATTAAGATATATTTTACTAATTTCTTCAAGAATTTTTCACTTATTTTTATTGGATCAATAAATTTAAGATTATATGTATGTGCTAGTTTTCGGGCAAAATTTGTTATTTCATGTGGTCCATTGATGATAATATTTTTCTTCTAAAATAAATATTGATTAATTTTTTTTTTTTTAATTCTAACAATATATCATGCATCAATATAAATAGTTTTTAAATGTAAATAAAAAGCTAATATTGCTAAATCTATCAACTTTTATGCATTATATTTTTAAATTTACTTCAGAACTTTGGCATAAGTATTCAGATATTATTGCATAAGTTTGAGTAAAAATCCTAGGGATAGACTCATCTGAATGTATGAATTGTGTTATATAATTGTCTATAACTGGAACTATTTCAATGGACATAGTTACCATATCATAAACAGTTTGCTGTAATAATTAAAAATGATATCAACTTATGGTCAATTTATGTTATATTCTTATATTTATTATTTTGAATGCTCGATGAAAAATGTTTGCATATTAATAGAATAATTTTTTTGGAACCAGTAATACTCTGTAATTTACTGAAATATTTTAAGTTACATGATATAAAAATAATATATGAATTTAATTAGAAATAATTTAAAGTTAGATTTTAAAATAAAAAACTTACTGTTACACTAGTATTTAAAAATAAACTACTGTAATTACAATACACATAGTTTGTTTTCTGCACTTCATCTTTGATAGCCTCTGTTATATTCCGCAGACTAAATTTAGATGTTTCAACACCTACTATGTATGGTGTTGTCATTTTATCATGATGTATGATCAAATTTTTCACAATTCTAAAATAAAAATAAATAAAGCATTGTGAACATTGTAAACACTGTAAATAGTTTTTATTTTTTAACTTTGCTAAATTGTCTACATGTATGATTGGTAAATTATTATTGTCTTTGGGTATCAATAGTTGTTGTGTACTATTAAAAGCTGTTTCATAGATATATTTTAACATTTCCTCACCACGACCATAAACCAGACCTGGTGCTAAAACTATCCCATGAAAATATCCTCTGTACTATAAAAAAAAAAAACTAGATTGTATTTGTAATACAATTACTGAATTACAACATTTTATACATACTTTATCATTCAGTGTCAATAAATAATTTTCTAAATCGTAAAATGATTGAAAATTTGGATGGCAAATTCGATGCTTATAATCAATTTGGGTTATTGCAATGCCATCCTTGTTAAAACATTTTATGTATGTAGTTAAAAAGATAATATTTTATGTATAAAATAAAATGTCTTACCTCTTTCTTAGTAGTTAAAGCCCATGTTTGTATACTTGATATTAAAATAAACACTCTATGTCCACTTTGTTTAGCTACAAGACTTCTTGGATTACTTTTTATAAACTGTATTTCTTCTGCAATTTCTTGAAATAAAAATTATAACATAAATAACTTGTTTGAGACTCGTTCAAAAGTTTGAAAATTACTTTGCATTGCTTGTTTAGCTTCAACTATTTGATTTTTATCAAATGAAATATCATACACAACTACTGCACATTTCTGTATTTCATTGAATAATAATTTCTTATTATTTGGAATAATTAATTTTTTAATATGTTTCAAATACTTATACTAAAATTTTAAAATTATTTTAATTTTTATAAATAAGTTAAGAGATATTTTAGTCATACTCTTTCATTTTTAATATGTAATTTATTTGTTACTGTTGCCACTATATCATATTTTGTTGGCTCTATTCCTTGTTCATTTAATTTTACTGTAGATTTGTAACTATTATACAACGGTAAAATGTCCTCATTTACTATTGATTTTAAATCTAATACTGCTTTATCATTTTTATTATCAATAGGTTCTTTAATGTATGTTTTATCTAAGCTGCTGTTTTCTCCAATGTAGGTATCTGTGGAAGCTAATTTAATTTTGTTTTCTGGGTTAGTAAAACTTGTTTTATTCTGTATTGATGAAGTTTGCTTTAATATTATATTTTGACTTAGTTGTAAGTCTTTATAATTTGATTCTTGTTTAAAACTTTCATCACTTTTAATATTTTCTATTAACTCGTTATTTGGATCAATGTCCTTAATATTCTTAAAAATAACTTGACCCATTTCCTATGATTTAAGTAAATAATATAAAATAAATATTTTTTTTTAAATTATGTGCCCATGTATAATTTTTTTTTATTCAAACAATCAATTATGATAATTATAAAAATCATAAAATTATTATATCACTTCTTTATTTGGAATACCTATATAAATATAGTTGTATATATACATCAATATTCAATGCTTAAACTAAAAAGTTAATTCATTCCCTTTATTATTTTTAATATTTATTAATGATATTTATACAGTATTTAAACATAGTCAATTCTTGTTATTTGCAGAGGATATAAAAATACAGTTAACCACATAAATAATTGTCTAAAACTGCAGCAATCTTGATCGTTTTTCTAAATGGTGCTTAGATAACGGGTTACATCTAAATCTGAATAAGTGTATGAAAATATTATTCCACTGTAAACACTCAAGTATAATCTACCATTATAATCTTTCTGGTTCTGTAATTACCTAACGTTGTAAATGAGATGAGAGATCTTGGTATAACTTTATCATCCGACCTGAGCTTCAAACGTCAGGTAAAAATTATTTGTAGCCAAAGCCTAGAAATTTAGGATTTATCAAGCAAAACTGTTCTGATATGAATTTTTCATGTCTAAGAGTCTTGTACTTAGCATTGGAACTTTGCATTGTCCTAGAGTTTGGTTCACTTATTTGGAACCCTCGTTAAACCGGTCTAATAGATAAAATAGATAAAATCCAGAGGAACTTTATCAGAATGATCGCTTTTTTATTTATTTATTTATTTATTTATTTATTTATTGAATATTCAACGGGCGATAGCCCTTTACAAAGTATATAATATAACAAATATGACAACAACCAAGATACATATAAATTCAGTAGGTAATAATAATACAAAAATTTAATTAATGTTTTTACAATTAAATAAATATGACTAAAATTAAATGTATACGACTAGAAACAATGTAGTGAATAATGATATTCAGATAAAAAGGGTTTTTTTTAGAAGCAATACAGTATTTAGTTTAAAATTTACACGAGTAGAATTAAAAAAATCCAGATGGTGGGAGATTAAATTGTCTAACCTAAGAGCTCTGGGCAAAAAAGAAAAGGCCTATTAGTCCTATAATGTGGAATAACAAATAAATCTAGATTGCGCGTGTATAGACGAGAAATTCGGAGACCTATCATTGCTAATAATTCAGGACACATTTTTTAAACTAAATTTACTTGAATTACCTATTGCTATCGTCGATAAACAATGTAAAATACCCCCTTTAGCTAATAGACTTAACTAACAACGATTGCTTATTTTGATATAAGCTATTAAATGGATCCATAAATTGCCCAGAAGTCTTAAATCTTATCGGATTTAGAGTACCTCCACTACCTCTAGTAAACACTAGAAATAAAACCTTATTTCATATTGCACCAGAGAAATGTAATTTTGTTGTTTATAGTCCTATCAATAGAATTGTACATTACACTAATGAAAACCTATCTAACTTCGATTTTTTTTCGACAATAGTTGTAAGTTGAAAAAATTATTAGATACCTATTAGCTTTTATTTTATTTTGTATATTATTTCCATGTATTTTGTATATACTGTACTCTTTGCCCTAGCGGACGTTATCTATCTATAAATAAATATATACTTACGTGATTTGAATTTACTTACTTGTATAATATATTTGCCATGATATGAATCACCATTGTTTATAAACACTCGGTTCGCAGCATATCTAATTTTAGCTTCTAAATTAGATATTCTGTTATCTTCTTGAATAATATACATCTTTTTTTTTGTTGCTTCAAAACCAAAAATATCATTTTTTTCTGTGAAGTCTGATAAATCTATATTATTAAGGATTTCATCTTCAGTGTCAGTCATATTATTTTTGGAACAAAAACCAAATACCAAAAATATTTTTAAAATATTATGTATATTTTACATAAGAATCCACAATTGATAGGTATGCCAATTTTTTAACTATTGTTGTTTTTAATATTTTGTTTCTGTTGAAATAATATTGTGTATTCTAGCGTACAACAATTATAAATTAATGCTTAGCATTATTATTTATTATTATCATTTCAATTAAATAGAAAATAATGATATTTATATCATATTTTAGATTATACCTGCAACAAGTATTAAACAATACAATTGGCCAACGTGTTATTAAAGATTTTGTTTTGTTTAATTGGGACTGGATTATGTCAAAACAAAAAATGTGTAAATGGGGTGCACTGTCGTCAAACCTCCTACTAATTGCACAAGAAGGTAAAATTTAAATAATAAATTAATATAATATTTACCGATATAATATAAGATTTGACTTTCTTATTATATTAATAAGCTATTAATTATAAATAATTAACAATTCTCTTGATGAATTATTTTAATTAATATTCTCATATATTATTACTTTTATTTATTTATATACTTCGATCATTTCTATTTGGCTTGAAACCACTCAATATAAATACAGTCATTAAGTTAAACATTTAAATTTGAATTTTTCATACAGGTAACGTTACTCCATGTCACTATGATGAGCAACAAAATATGTTTGCTTGTATTCAAGGCTATAAAAGATTTATTTTATTTCCTCCTAGTCAATTTGAATGTTTATATCCACATCCAGTTCATCATCCTTATGATAGACAAAGTCAAGTAATAAAAATATATTTCTTAAAAAATGTAATTTTTATTTGTTAATAATAAATTTAAATATATTCTTATTAAGGTAGACTTTGATAACCCAGATTTAACAAAATTTCCAAAATTCAAAGAAGCACGTGGATATGAAGTTATAGTTGGACCTGAAGACGTCTTATACATACCTATGTATTGGTTCCATCATGTTGAATCACTAAAGCATGGAGGCCCTACAGTTTCAGTAAACTTTTGGTTTAAAGTAAAACATTTAATGTTAAGGCACATACAATCCAAAATTTCAATGCAATTTTAAATTTTTTAGGCGGGTTCTATTGAAAAAATTGAATATCCTCTGCAAGATTATCAAAAAATGGTTATTATGAGGAATGTAGAAAAAATGTTAGCCGAAGCATTACATGATCCAAGTGAAGTTGGAAATATACTTAAGACAATTCTTTTAGGTCGATATTCATCTAATGTTGATTAATCTGATATAACACCTATATTTTATGTTAATATTTTAGAAAAGATCTGTTTGAATATTATTTATTCAAGAATAAGGAAATTTGTTGTCTGTTACTTATAAAAAAAATTCTTAATATTTTTTTTTGTAAGTTATTATAATTTTACTTTTATGGTAGTGGCTTGGTTATCTAGGTTAGCAGTTCCTAATCTGTGGTACACGAATGCTTGTTCAGCATTTGAAATACTAACTACATTTTGAGTAGAAAACAGAATTTAGCCAAATTCAAATGTAATTACAAAATTTTTGGTATACCTAAAATTTCTAAAAAAAAAAAAAGATGTCCAGTGGATCGTAAAAAAATTTCAAATTATGTAAGTGGTACATGAATATAGCAACATTGGGAACCACTGATCTAGGTACTAAATGTGATCAAAGGATCCGTTGATATTTTGATTTGTTTTATAAATTATTTATACTGTATAAATAATATAACCATGTTTTAATAGCATTTTTCCTCAACACTACCCAAATTGACTTTCATATTACTACTTTGTATGCAAAATAAATTATCTTGATAAACATGTATCCTTCATTGATACAGATGAATTTGTTATTTAATTTGATGTGGAGATATTGAAGATGACTCACTATACATTTTTTTTTCATTTTTTTCATTGATTTCAGAGGAGGCTCGGTTTGCACATTATTACTCCTAAATTCACTATACATTACCATTAAAACACCACAATACTTAGTGTCATATTGAATGTTTAAAATTTTAGCATTATGGTATTTTTTCCATTATGGTTCTACTTAAATTTTACTGTAGAACATAATGTTTAGATTGTAGGTATTTATGTTATCTTGTAGTATTAAAATAATGGTTAATGACAAACTAAAGTATGTCAATTTATTATTAACTTTATGTTTATGTCATTTAGGAATTTTTTTCAATATATGTACTTATATATTAATTTATTTTTTACACCAGCAGTCACATTTTACTAGTCTTTGATAATGTGTTATATGATTTTTAATGTGATCTATATTACAAATATATGGACGTAATAATTTGTACTTATAATTTAAAGACAAGCCAGTGAATATGAGACTTAATATTAATACCGGCAATATATTTGTAAACTAAGAACATTCTTTAGACATTGATAACACACATATTGAAGAAAGTAAATAATTAATGGAACTAAGCTATTTTAAAGCAAATATCTTAATGATATTACTAAATAGTTCTTATTAGTAATATAATACTTTATTCAATGTACTTTAAAATTAAAATGTTCATTATAATTTAGACTTCATTGTCAACAATTTAATGCAAAGAAATATTGGTAAATGTTATTAAATTCCTCATTTTAAAATAAGTATTATAATATATCCAAGTGTATTTTTAAATATGTTCATCTTAAATCTAAATAAATGTATTATACATAATTATCATAAATAACTGTTAATAAATAGTTATTAATTGTTAGTTCCTAATGTATTTGAACCTAATTTTATTTTTGTAATTTATGTTATTAATTTTTCTTTTTTCTGATTTGAATTGAATTTTAATTTGTATTTATTTGCTAGTTTTATATAATATAACTAAACAGTTAAATTGTTTGTCTATTTATTTTATACCGGGTATCAAACCAGTAAATACAGTAAAGTTTACTGTTTTCCGTCGGTCTCTAGACATTTCCTATACTATTCAATGTTAAAATGGCGCTCGGCATTTTTTTAAAATAGCTTTACTGATTTCATCGTATTATGAGATTTAGTAAGTGTTGGAGTTAGTTCGCAATAGTGTTCAATTGTCATTTCTTTATGGCTAGGGGTATTTTTAATGAAATTCAGTGACAAAAAATGTATATATTATGTAATTATAATTAATTTATAAATGTATACTATATGTTAAATAATAAAAAAAAATAAACTTAATGTTGTTTCAATGAATTAATTTTTTAATTTTTTTTTTTTCAATTCTCGCAAAAGACACTTATGGTTTCCTGCTTAAGATGCTTTAGAGCTGGTCGCTCAAAAAGCATTACTGATCTACTGAAGAGTTTTTCAGTAAATGGTAAAATTGAATATCAATAATAATTATTGTATTGGTTCATTTATAGTAGAAACAATGGTGTCAATATTTTTAAGACCAATTTGCATGTGTGATGTAGACATAATGGATAACTCAACACTTAGGTTGGTATTAAAGAACAGTAAAACTTCTGGATAGCGGACACTCACGAGACCAACAAAATTGTTCACTATTGGGAAAAATTAATAAAATAATATTTACGTCTAAAAATTTAAATTTTATTGACTTTTTAATAAATATCTTACTTAAGTTTATCATTACATAATTTATTAGGTAGGTACATTTATGTAGACTTAACAAAATATATTATACAAAATTACTTATTGAAAAAAAAAATCTAAAATTTTAACTATTTAAATTTACTATCCCAGTCGTCCACAATATCGGCGTCAATGGAACTACGTTCTCCGCAGATTTCTTTGATAGCTTTCTGTTACTTAGGTATATTTAAACACTTTGGACTACCTAAACCCGTCCGCGTGTGATATTCAGGGGTGTCCGCTATTTAGAGGAGCATTGTCCATAATTTTCACCGGGACTATTTCGGGACCGGAAATTTTGTCCGCTAAGAGAGGTTTCAGTGTTTCACTAATAAAAGAAAATGTTTTAAGGTAAGCCTATAGTTATCACTTATTATAAGAAGTACCTATCTACGTGGATATAATACTATCAAGTGGAGAGGCTAATTTTATTATGTTGATCATTGTCTCACGCTGTAGGGTGTTTCGGTATCTCCTCAACGGACACCTACCAATCGATTAGTTTTAAAGTTTGCGGTTCGCATTTCTGTTTCAGAAGGTAAACAAATTAACGCCATAACATGTCACCATCGGTTTAAGAACACATGATAATATATTAAAAATAATATAATTTTTAAACAAAATTTATGCTATTTGAGTGAATACAAATTATATGATGTATAATATATATTATATATTTATATAGGAAGAAAATTCAAACAAACATATAACACCACAGATTAAGTACAACTAATAGTTAAATCTGCGATGGTATAAATGTATAATATATAGGTACCTAATTACCTAAACAAAATGCGTTAGGCAAAATAGATATTATATATATATATATATATATATAAGGTAGTACGTCTTAACGAGTAAAACACTATACAAAAATATAATATGTAGAATTGTAAATAATCTAGATGCATTGTAACGCTATATATATATATATATATATAATAATAATAATAATAATAATATAAAATTACTTCCATTTTTTGTGTTTTGTACCGTCCGGCCGTTTGACCACTTCGAACGACCGGACGTAATCGGGCATGTCGCCGACGTCGACCAGTATCCTGGTGTACAATTTCTCGGAATCGATCCTGAACACCTCGTACTTGAGCGTGTTCAGCCCGTCGGCTTTGTACCGTTTCTGGCTCGTGTGCACCAGTTTCAAACGCACCGCGTGGGCAAGTGGTTTCCGTTTTACGTGTTTCACCATCGTGTAACGGCCGAAACGTTCCGGCGGTCGAGTGATGGGCAAGCCGACCTGTTCCAACCTGGGCGGCGCAGGAACGCACAAAAATAATATATTATATTCATTCACCGGACACCGGAAATTAATTTGCGGTCCGGTTTTGATTTCATGGCCGTTTCATTAAAATGTACGCGCATTATTAAATCGCAGCAGAATCTCGAAACACCTTGAAGGGTCCAACGCTGTTTTAAAAAGAACAAGGGCCAAGGGAAATTTCCTTACGCCTGGATAACATTGCAGGTGTTAAATGATCCATCGCACAAAACACATAAAATACGTCTAATGAATAAACACATTTACACACACATATATATATATGTTTCAAGCCGTCGAGATTCTACTACGGAATTTCGTATTTGTCCGTTATGCTCAGGTTACATACCTATATCCCATGTCGTCATCTTCGCCTCCCCAGCCCCAAAATAGATTAGAATAGCCGTTGACCAGGAAATAATGATTGGGTCTCATGTTGAACACGCCACCCACTAAATTGTGATAAGGTAATCTAGATGTACGCAGATAGAAAAATAATATTTTAGTACAATATCTAGTCAATAATTAAGTATATTATGTTGACAGGTATAATCATTTTTTTTGTGTATGTGTGTGTGTGTGTGTGTGTGTAGAGGGGGGGGTAAGATTATTAAAAATACATTAAAAATGTAAAAATAGTAAAAATACTTACTAGGTATATATAGTCCCAGAGGATAATCACAACAACCAAAGTTGGCTATTGGAACTTATCGGTTTGTAACTACCAACTACCTACATTCGATACATATAGAATGATCCATTAAGGATTCACAGCCCACTTTTACCTTTATATTTTGCGGTTTTTAAGATTCTGATTTTGTACTACACCTTATTTTCCGATATTTAAATTTTTCTACCACTTTAGAAGTATCCTGTGGCTATATTAACTTTTGTTTTTCAAATGGGAACACCGTTTTTTTAAACAAATTATATTATTCAGTCAATTTTTCTAAAATTGTTTGTGTAACGCAAGTCAATTCGAAGCAGTACTTTTGAAATTATTCAAATTGAAAGTTGTAAATGAAAAGTGTAAAATAATTAAAATGATAACAATATTTTTTTTTTTGATATGTTGTAATTTGTTAATTTATTTATCGCTATTTCCAACTCTTATGAGATAGCACGCATTCAATGCATAATATGCTTATTATTTTTCGGGTGGTGGTAAACTCTCCCGGGTCAATATTATGTTTTCCAGAAAAAATTTTCAAAATTGAAATATGTAATTCCTCCCGGTTATTTTTCAAGACTACCTGAGGGTTTATTAAACTCTCTCGGATCATCATTAATGCCCACACATTTATCTTATTATATTTTATACTATTATTTTTATTATTTATAACGTACTTAACTTATTTAAAATTGTATGTTAATATTAATATTAAACATTAAATTGTAATATATTTTCGTTTTAATTACTTATTTATTTTAATTATAGATCTACAATTATAAAATACAGACAAAGTTATTACAGACTAGGTAACTTGGGAGAGTTTACAAAAATATTAACTAAATAATTATTTACATAAAAAAAATGACTCATTTAAAAAAAAATTATTACAGAATACAGAAAGTACTCCTTAAGTTGTATAATAAATGTTAATATTGGAAAAAATAGTCTTGTAACACACATATATATATTTTTCAAAAATCAGAATTTGATAAAATGCAAAATATAATCAAAAAAATGAAGTATGCACTCCTAATTGATCTTCCTGTATATAGCAATTGATTCATTCCTCGGATAAAAACTTGTTTTATTTTGCTGACTATTTTGTGAAAACAACTCAATTCGATAGTATAAATTTCTAATAGGCAGCAGTATTAATCTACTTAATATGCACTTGATACTTGGACAGTTGTTTTGAATTTAATAATTGTTTGAATGCTGAGTAGTCTATAATATTCTATAAAACTACCATTATTATCAAAGGCAATAATAACACGCGCGTCGACCTATACTAACGCTGGGTCTAGTGGTCTACTAGTAATTTGTATAATTATTCAGCACGAGTCCAATCGATGGTTATATAAATAATTAGTGTAAAATTTACATTTTATTGGTTACCGGTAAATAGGTATACTTACTGGTATTTAAATTCATTTACGGCTACTGACAGATGTCTAGGAAATTCTGAACAACTGTACATATTTCGATCGTCTTCGGGCAACATATCGACATCGTGAAAAATATAACAGCCGTACAATCCTTTATGCCAATCGTCCTCACCTCGTAAACCGAATGTTCGATATATGGTCAAAAAAGCAGCGTTCATAATTGCTCCTTTATTGAACGTTACGTTACTGACCTTTGGAACAAATATAGGTATGTATTGTGTTACAGATTTTTACAAATAACTTATCGATACAGAGTTGTATGATTTCAGATGTCTTTTATTTGTTTTACATAGTTTTCATCATATACACATGCTTATATTTATCGTTTTCCCTCTCAGAGCAAGTATATTCGATTATTTAATTCAATCAATTTCATTCTCCTATCCTAGTCCAATGAACACCCCCTTTACATCCTGTGGTTACATATTATACATTATAATATAATAGGACTGATATATAGTGCAGCCGTTCAGGTGCAGCTTACAATGTAATGAAATACCTGAAGGTCCTGAAGTCGGATTAAAACTTAATATTGTAATTAAAATATTGTATCCTAGTTCATTTATAAAATACTTGTATCCTTACATATAATAATATAATACTAGTGATACGTATAATTGTTTGTACCTGTTCGACGACAAATATTTTAAAATCCAACTGCTGCCGTTTCAACACCGGTATGAGTCTGTGCAGCAGCGTCCATAAATGATCCTTTCTATCTCTGTAGGGTATAATAATGCATACCGAGTGCCTAGCTTTGCAATCGTCGGGAGCCCAAGAACCTCCAACGCCTATTGCTCCTACTGCATCTACGATTTCATCTTCGGTCATATTAACGGCGGCACTATCCAATTTTTCAGCACCGTCTATAAATAAATACAACCATTTATTGTACAAATAAATAGTGCTGAAATATATAAATATTTATAGACATGTATAACCTACATACATACCTACTATTATTTATTAATCATATTTTATGTACAAGATGAATTTTAACGTGAATAAGATACTCGTGGCTTATATTTATAATAATAATATGTAACTAATAGAAATACGAGAACTTATTTTTGATTTAAGAGCTGAACCACGTAGGTATAAATTTTTTTACATTTATTTTTAAATTATTACTCTTATATTTTTGAATAAAAACGCTTGTTTTATATCTAAATAAATAATAACCCTGTATACATAATTACATCTCCAAACATAAATATAATATACATATACACTATATAGCCTTTTGATTTATTATACCTATTACGAAACGTAATTTATAATTTATACATCTATATGTACGTTCAATATCTTTAAACATAATTTATTGCACTTATTGACATTACCATTGAATGTTTTGTATTTATAACCTATGCTATTATACTTATTACAAATTCTTAGACTCGCGTTACACATCGTACCATTTATTTACCCATCATTGAAATTATGTATTTGTAATAATAACTTAAAAGTTATAAGTTGTAACTTACAAAAATGCACTTTTAACATTAATGGCATACATATACTTGATACTCATTATGATAATATTTAATGATAAGGTTTGAATTATTATTGAATAGGTAAAATGTATACAAAAGCGAAATACAATCTCTATCGTAATTTTTTTATAGTTGACACAATAAAAAATTAAACCAACGAAATGCTTTGTAGAGTTATGCAAGTTCTTACCTACTTACATCATTGAAAGTTATTGTAATAATTTGATTTGATTAAAATGGGTACCTATTCAGTATATCATTTATATATTATTATAGCTTTCTGCGAAAAATTTAGACGGCTCAAAAAATATAAACGAAATTATGTATTAGGTATTAGTGGTATTACTATAGGGTAGGTATAGGTAGCAATGAAATAATTAACTGTACTACTACTAATTAAAAACGTAAAGAATTCAGCACTATTTATTTATTTAATTATCTACTTATTTAAGACTATATTTAAAATTATTAAGTTAAGTTTGGTTCTTAAAAATTTTCAAAGTAAATTTGTATTATTTTAGCCGTAATTATAATTATTGACATTTTTATTAATAGGTATATAGCTTAGGTAATAGTTTTGACCTTAGTAAGTACCTAAATAGTATAAAAGCTGGTAAGAAAATTAAATTACCAAAATAGCCGGCGCTATGTATAGGCAAAAGTAGTGCATAACTATTTACCCAGTTTGTTATTACAATATTATTTCAATACATTATTTTTTAGGTTAACAATCAAGTTTACTTATAGTTGGAATTATTGTACCTATTGTAAATTGTCATGTTTATTTAAAAGAAATTAAATAAAAAGGTTATACACCATCATCTTGATTCTTATTTCTAAGTATCAGATGTGTAAAATAAATGAAATAAATTATATGTAATGACAAATTCTATAACTGTTGGAGAACTTAAAAAATGATTAATATAAAATAAAGAGCCTTAAATTAAAAGTTTAATTATTCAATCCAGATACAATATTTGAAATTTAATATGCAATAAAATCACTTTTAAAACTATAAGTAGGTATACTTACATAACACTGGTGGTATTTTTGGACACCATGGTTTTGGTCGACATGGCTTCAATCTTTCTGATATGGCTCTTGATTTTATTGGATCCGCTTGCAGTTCTGATAGTTTTTCCCTACAATATCCAATAGCTTCGTTCTTCAACTGAGAGACAAATAAATTAACACTTGGTGGTTTTAACTTTAACAAACGCTCCAATTGGAAATCATTATGCGGTTCACTGCTACCTGGCTAATTTTTGCAACAAATTAAATTTAAATTAGAAAAATTGTATTAGTAGGTAGGTACCTACAGTATTTTATAGATAATTTATAATAAATTTAAGTACCTATATTATTATGTATCTTAATTTGCTACCTATATATTTTATTATATTATATGAATATACCTATGTTTAATATAAATACATACATTGGGTTTTAGTTTGGCCAGTTGTAGACTGTTGACCTTGAATAAATTTCGTTTCTGTAAAGCAGGAGCCTGCAGTATAACAAATAACAAAATATTTTTATATGTTAACAGTATTAACTAAACTAATGTTATTTTTATAAATAAAAAGAACGGGTGGACCTCACTTTGCTGTACAGTTGGGGGTGGAATGTACCTCGTTTATAGGATAGGTCATTACTACAATGGATTTGTTAAATTTGAATGCAATGATAAATATCATTGTATACGAATAACGATTCTGAACGAAGTTAATATGTTTGTCTAAAATGTTTATATAATAATATAGTATTTTACATTTAAATTGAATTATAATGCAATTTCGTAAAAATTTAAATTTAAAACAGTCATAACATTTTTTCTTTTAAGTCTGGTAGAAATTTTTTTATATATTTTTGAAGGGAAGCTTATAGATAAACTAGTGTCAAAATTTTGAACCTTAAGTATAAACAGAAAAAATTTTATGAATTTTTATCTACAAAATAACTTGCAAATTATCGTGATTTTGACACATTTTATACAAATTTGAGCTTTATGAGCTTATAAAAAAAATTTGAGTTAAACGATCACCGATATTTTCTAGTGAAGATAAGATAACCTTATTATAAACCTTGTATTAAATTTTCAAGAGTTTTCGGTCAGCCAATTAAATTTTATAGATGATTAAAAAAAAAAAAATTACAAAAATCGAAAATTTAAATTGTCTATAAATAAGTCAAAATATGTCAAAATACTTTGAAAACTTAACCAATAACCATGTATAGAGAACGCTAATATAAAGATTTTGTGAAAATTTCAAGTTGTTGCAGTTTTTGGTTTTTTAGTTAGAGCATTTAAAAAAAATGTATTTTGTAAAAACGTGATTTTGTGTAAAATTTTCCGTTTTTTCGTAATTTTTTTATCGTTTTTTTCGATTTTTTTAAAAAAGTATTGAAAAAGTTGGATTTTTGACTTGCCCAAGTACCATCTACATTCACTTTCTTTTCAGAAAAGTTGCTGTTTAAGAAAATCGAAGCATTTTTACTACCAAAAATCGTGTTCTCAGACACAAAAAAAAAAAAACACAAAACATATCATTGTAAAACCAACAGATTCCTTCACTCCGTTCAGAATCTAAAAAAATTTAATTTCAATTATTTTATAGAATTTTTTACTTTCTTATAATTTTAATCTATCAAACAAAAATGTTGAGCTAAAAACACAATCAATAATTATTTATGTATTTAATAGTAAATACATAATTTGTTTTAATTTTAAATATCAACATTATCCTTCATTGTTGAAAATTATTTATACATGATATGTCTAAAATCATTATCTCCCTATCTACACAGTATAGTTATACAATATAAATAATTTTAGCTTTTTAAATATTGCCATGCAATTACATTGTTGAAAAACTTGAACTAGGTAATGTCTTGAAAAATAGATTTTCAATGTTTTTGAATAAATTATTTATAATGTAACCATTTGAGTATTTTCAAAACTTACGCGAGTTATAGCTATGAAACACATGGCGCAGACCACAAGTAACACTAAAAGGAACGGAAGCACCTTGATGGTCCAAGCCCAGATTTTTGCAGTCGGAGTGTGGCGAAATATTCGGGCCCTCTGTACTCTCACTACCACCATGACATGAAAGCCTCATGGCTCGGTTGACATGGACACATAAACCTTTGAATACAAAATACAATAAAACGCGATTAATATTTTCTCAACGTTTATTGTATCGAAATAATTTGATCGAATTCGAAGTTTTACAATATATATATTACACAACTGTTCCTCGCCGGAGATAAAACCCTTCAGTTTGGACACCTATAGATGTTACGTAGACGGCCACTACAATATCAGTTAAAACTACTAACGATAATGGAAATACTTACCAATATACACTAGTTATTTGTATTCGTGTCGTAAACGTTCTTTTCGGCTCATAAGGGCAGAACGTTAGCGAAATATATTTTAACTCGAGCTTTTCAAATGTAGTAATATCCGTACTCTGCAGCGTGTAGAGAACTATCCCATTCAATGCAGTTGCGCATGTGCTTATTGATTTTCCCAGCCATATGACCGGCACTCCCGGGCCGCAAAACCATAATATTACATTTATACAGGATGATTATATTGTATCAAATATCGTAAGTGTTATTATCATTCATGATATCCACGAAAACAATCGTTCAATAAATCACGTCTGTTTGGTAATACAAAGAATATATTATCAACCAAAACCAGTAATTTTAGATCAGTGTCCACGGTATTAGTTATTTACTCGAATATTAATTTTTAACCATATACATATTCACTTTTACACGGATTTATGTAAAATATATAAACGTACATTGATTATAATAACATATATATATATATATATATATGTAAGGATTGGGAAATTTCACATTACTTACCTAAATATATTTTTAAACACTTTCATGACAAAACATTCAACGTATAACTGAATAATTACCATGTGGTTTTCATTAATGTTAATTTTAATATGGTGAAATATTTGAGTGTATTACGAAGTGGAAGATAACATGAAATAATAATATAAAGAAATAATACATTTATTTTGATCATAAAAAAATATAATAATTTAATAATTATAATGTTATTAGGTACAAAATAACAACATACTATTTGAAAACAATTTAAAATTAATTCAGCAAAATAAAAATATAAAATAACATAAAATTAACAATAATTTAATAACTTTAAAATATCACTTGGATGTAAGGAACTTAAATATCTAAAATAAAAATAAATAACTATTTTAATCCATAAAATATAAACAGACTTGGTAAAAGAGTAAAGTGAAGTTAATTTGATATTTTTATTGAAATATTTTCATATACATATATCACTTAAATTAAAAATTACTGTAGAAAATACTTAATGATATTAGAGTTAAAAGTATAAAAATTACAGAAATACGACTGTACGAAAATTGACAATGTATAGTAGGAGGGGTACCTCTATTATTAAAAGCTATTGTGTTATTATTCAAGAGGCGATATCATAAAACTATAAAAGAGCATAAATTAAAGTATTAAACAACTTAAATCTTTATAGCTTATAAAGTCTGTGTTTTTATAAATAAACACAGATTTTATTCACCAAAAGATTCTGGGTTTTTACAGCTTGAAAACTAGGTACAAATTTAAAAAACTATTACATGGGTCCTATTTATAAAATATAACACTATATGTCTAAATAAAGGTATAATAATTAATGCAAAACAAAATGTAGCCAATACACAAAAAATAAAAAATTGAAAATAATCAAAAGAAAAGATTATTTGAGTGACATTTATAGGATTTAAAATTTATAAGAATTTTAGATGGAAACAAACACAAATAGTTGTGATAAAACTCATCAAAATCTAAAATAAGATGGTGAGCAAGGATAGAAAAAGGAAGACCTATGTCCTAAACAAGATGCATGAATATCAATTTATATACCTAAGGCTAAAAAATGAACTCCTATTGAAAGACTCCTGTATGGGTGTATGTATTATTAGATTTAAGAAAACAGAATACGAATTTCAAGAAAATAGTTGTATAGCGATCAAACATAATATGCCATCTATTAAGTCTTTCCAAATTGGTTTGCTAATCGAATTATCACGAAAAAAAAAAAGTTATTTTATTAAAAGTATTCTTAAGATAGAAAATGAGTGCTTAAAAAAAACATTTTTAAACTATTAATAATGCAACTGGAATTATTATTTAAAAAAAAAATTGAGCAATGTTAGCATTTTCATAATAATTATAATAGAAAGTTAGGTACCTGAAAATGGCTACGATTTCGTAATTGAATTTTAATATAATGCTGTCATTGTTTAATAGGATTTTTTTTTTCTTTCAACTATGAAATTTTCAAAGAAATCCACATATAGTTTTACATGCATTATAAAATCACTAAGAAAAATTAATATTGCTCAAAATCTAATATTAATCATATCAAAATATTTATTTGGATATAATTTTATTTACAAATACCATAATTGGTAATGAATAATAATATACATACATTATAAATTATAAAGGAAAATTATAAATAATTGATATTTTATTATTTAATTAATAATAATAATTACTGTTTATCTTTAAATTCAGATATAAAGTTCTTACAAAAAATTAAAACATTATTGCAGGTACCAAGATATTTAAAGTTTCTAATGCTTCAATACCTCCATGTAAGCTGCATACTTTGGGGTATTCTTTTTTCACTAAAAATCTACAAAATTTCCTAACTTTATTTAATTCTAACACATTGTCTACCACAATTAATATACTGCCTCTGTTGTTTACCAATGCACTTAATTCTGGACAAGGTGCTAAATCAAAATGTTCATCTATTAAATCTTCCTCTCTAATATGGATATTCAAACTACCAGGAATACTTTTTTCAACATAACAATCTTGAGCTCTGGTGTCTATAACCAAAAATTTAAGGCTGGAACTTTTCAATTCTACTAAATCGTAAATGCTTATTCTAGGACTAAATTCATTTTGTAAAACTTCATACATTAAACATGGATCATACTCTCGAGTTTCAGTTCTCAACTCATATTTTCTAAATGTAATAGACCTGGGTGTAGCATCATTAAACTTAGACGACTCTAAAACACAATTCTCAATATCTACTTCTGGCAAGTCAGAAAATAATAATATGCACTCATTAAATCCAGAATTTAATAAGGTACTACGTAATTGAGTAAGGATTGACAATCCAACAAATAATGGATATGAGGAATCACCTAATAATAGTTTGTCCCAAAGATGAAAAATCTTATGCAAGGGGAAAACATGCGAAAACATTGTTAAAAACCAAGGTATGGCAAATAAATCTGGTATAAAGCCTTTGTCATCCAAGTGGTTTGCTAGTTGTGGATCGTGAAAGGCAATTAAATGAGATAATTTTATTAAATATTCTCGAATCACTGCAGCATTGTCTTTTAAAAATACATCATTCAAATATTTCTTTACAAATGCTGTAAGACAGGCATAAGCTACATGTTCTTTGCAAAAGTTTAAATATACAAAGGGGGCACACAGTGAATCCAGCCCTTGCCAATAAACATATTTAGGATGACTAACTAGCCATGCTTTTAAGACTCTTTTTAACTTTTTATGAGCTACTGAAGATGACAGCAAATCATTATATTGATGACATCTAGGTATATCAACTTCAATTTGTCTGTCTGTCACACCAGCTGTTTCTTTATCAATAGACAAATATGTACTTTCAGTATCATTGTTAACATTTAATAAACATGCCCAAATCTCTCCTCTAAAGTATGGCGGAATATCTTTCTTTGCTTCAATTAATAATTTATCCAGTTTGAAAGGAAAAGCAGTTAACAAGCGGTCAAACAAGATAATTCGATGAAATTGATATTCTGTATCTTTTTCACGAATAACCAATGGTAATTTATCAGTAGTATCATCACGATTATTTACTTGATCAATTAAAGGATCATAATCTGTTATTTTGAGATGTTGAAGACGATTTACTAAAAGGTCTAAGGATAGTTCAACTATCTGTAAATCTAATAAACAACTTTGATTTTTAGTATTGCCGTACAATGTTCCTTCAAGGATGATAAGTCGAGGTAAAAGTAAAATGGGAGACTCGTTTCTTAATAAGCCTCTTTTTTTTAAAGCCCATTCCACATCTCCACCAGCTAGCTTCCATAAATAATAAACTTGATCTAGTTTCATTTGACGTAATGGATGTTTACATGAATAACATTTATTCGTTAATATTTTTGAGTACTCATAGACAGAAAATATTTTATGATTAAATAACTCTTTAGGGCACAGTCTTTTATTACTATCCATACAGATGCATTTGCCAAGGAAGTCTTTTAACTCATTAGGCAATGATTGATACATTGTCAAGCGACCCATTTCACGAGCTAATCTCATCACAACATCTGTACAATGTGTTAATGATAATATTTTCCGAATAATTTGACTAAGTTTAAGAGTTGGCCAAAGTTGTGTTCCAAGTAATAATTCCAAAACAATAATACCCAATGACCAAGAGTCTGTTTTTGGACCTGATTTGTATGAATCTTTATCAAGAACTAATACTTCAGGTGCAGTGTATTTAAGTTTACCAATTGGAAAAGTAATATTTTGGCCACTATTTGTCATATAGTAAAGACCATAATTAAATAGCTTAACATTATCTTCATCATCTAATAGTATGTACTGTGGAGTTAAAAATCGATGCACTATACCATTTTCATTTAAATATGTTAAAGCATCTAAAACTCTATGGGTCCAACTCAGTACTTTTTCCAATGGCAATAATAATGAATAATTGTTTGTTTCAGTCCATAGAGATCGTTTAAAATATTGAGAAACCAAAATTATACGACCATGCTGTTTTCGAATAAAATCTAAATGCAATACTAAATTTGGATGATTTAGAGTCCTTAGTTTTTGAGCACGTCCTAATATTGTAATAGAATTTGGAGTTAACGGTAAGCCATTAGCACCACAAGACTCAGAGGTATGTTGAGCAGCAAATAAAGTTTGTACACCAAACAATGGAGGAACAGGAGCATCAACACAGTTGCAAGTCATGATAAAAATGTCCGATAGATCTAAAATTAATTTTAAAAACAAAGTAGTAAGTATCATTATTAAAAATTTAACTTCTATAAATAAAACTATATAAATATTTAATTTCAATATATATTAAAGTACTTATAGTATTTTAAAACTATGGTTGACAATATTTATAAATACATAAAACACCTACCAGTTTTGACAATATTATTAAGTATTTTAATTAGAAGACAATATGATTTTTTGGATTTTATAAGTTAAAAAATGCCATAAAATTGCTCTAATTCAAATAAATGTTACATATTATCTATATTAAAATATAACATTAGGCTACGATTACTCAAATCTGAAAGGTGGAAATTAAAAAAATTGACTTTACCTAATAAACATCACATTTTATGAGACCTAAAATGATCAAAGAAATCAAGTTTTAGAGATCCAACTATTGCAACATAATTATTTAGTAAAAATAATAATTTACATAATAATATACAATGCATATTATACATCATAAAAGTAAATATAAATATATATAAAACCTTATATTATTATATTAATTGTATTATAATAATTTCTATCACATTAAAAAATATAAGCTTAATATAGACAAATAAAATACAGGTAGGTATTAGGTAAATTACTTTTGAGATTTAATATATAATAGTACTTAGCATAATTGCTAAATGGTGTACATTATATTTTACAAGTAACTTTCATAATCTGATTTCAGTGGTGTTCCAACATTATAGTATTTAATATATTAAGAGACTTAAAAGTGTAAATACATTAAAATTTAGAAAATGGTCAAATAAAAACATGTTATTATTTTGAAATTTATTAATGTTCAAGCAGTTCATTTAAAATTGCATATACATCATACAGCAGGTATATACAAGTTTTTTTTTTTTTTAATTCAAAATAAATGACCTCGCATTAAAATTGAGTTGCTTATCTATCTATCCAGCATTATTGTAAAACACCCTAGGTACCTTCTACGATATATTAATATGTTTTCGAATAAAATTAATAGTAAATAAAATTAATGTTACATAAGAACGGATCAACCATACTTATACTTACAGGAAGATATAGCAAGCGATATTTTTAAAACCGTATAACTACAAACATTTAACGAAACTTTCAAAAAAATATCAATAATAATTATGTCAACACCAAACACCGAACGTCTTGTAAATCGTTACACTCATTATTTATTATTCCGTAATTCCATATTCATAATATTGAACTATATGATAAATTGATAACTATATGTTATCATATAGTTCAATGGTTCGTAAATATTACCAACCAGATTTTTATTTTGGTGACGCCGATTTTCTAAGTATATTTAAATAATTTTCAAAGTCGTCGGTATTGGGGATGATTCCTATTTTTGGGGTGATGAGCAACAATTTAATATGAATGGATAGACAATTCGATAATCAGCAATAGTGTTACGGAATTTGGCAGTCACTGGTTGTCCTTATCAAATATTCCTAGGGGAACATTCATAACAAATAATAATAATTGAAATCGTTAATCGATACCATTTGGAAATTGGTACTCAAGAGTTTTTAGTATTCATTATTCTGTGGTTTTTGCATAACTATTGAAACTTACTGTCATTTATTTATTGTATATTGTAATTCATGGTAACGGTTATCATTCCACATATTTAATAACCTAAAGTTTATTTTATGCTTTAATTATTGAGTAAGCTTAGACTACCACTACCATCAGTCATTAGAATGAATTCTGGCATTCCGATTTTTCCTACCATGACCCCAAGTACAGTGAATCCACTATGGTTTAGTGTTGATGAGCCCAAAAACGAAGAAACAGAACTTATACAAATCGAAAGCATACACCAAAACTGGGTAAAATTAAACAACAATGTTCATAGAATTGTGTTTACAATTGTGTGCGATGGATGATAAATTATTATTCAATTAATAACCATTCACATTTTTCCAGTTACTTACAGTGGTAAACAAACTCAACGACAAAGACTTTCCAGTACCAATTGGCAAAACAGCAACTGAAGTAATATACCTAGTTGTAATTTATTATTATTACAATTGATTATAAATTCTAAGTATTTATATTTTTGCATTGGGTTTGAATAGTTATACAGAGTGTTTCAGAATGATTTGACAAATGCCATAACTTTTGTTCTATCCATTATTTTTAATTTTTTTCTTTTTATAATTATTAAAGTATTGAGCTATAATCTTATTACATTTTTTATTTTTGTTTTTGGAACTAAAATTTGAAAATCTATAAAAACCCCATTTTCTAAACTGGATTAATAAAAAATTATAGTATTAAAATAATATTTGTAATTAGTATTATAATTATATCTTATTAATGTTTGGAATAGTAAAACAAAATTTGGGTTTCAAAATTAAAAAACAATTGTCTTGATAAATTTTTAATGTAGCATAAACAATATAATTTAGTCGAATAATAAGTGAAAAATAATGAATACAACAAGTTATTACATTTATTGAATAGTTCTAAAACACTGTATTATATCAAGGTACCATATTACCTACCTGCTTTCAGTGCCTTTTTTTGTAGGTTTAATGAAATAGTTTTTTTAGATAGATACTATTTAATTTTTTTAGTAAAATTATTTAAAATACTTCATTTATATTTCAATTAATATGTATAGTTCATTTCAAATTAGTCTACTATAGCATACTTTTTATTTAAGTGTTATTTGATATATCTATAAATTGTACATGCAACTGCCACAACCTTTGAAATTCATTTCATGAGTACTATTTCATAACACTATGTATACTACATTATGTAAATTTACAAACTGGAAATTAATTATCATTTTCTAATAGGTGCAAGAAGAGGACGACGAAGAAGATGAAGAAGAAGAAGTCAATCATTCTGATGATAGTGAAACCCATGACGAGGAAGATGATGATATTGAAATGGAAGTTTCTAATACTTTTGATCGAGATTCTCCTCTTTCTGTTTCTACTAGATAATGATAATAACTTTTTTAGATACTAATGAAAATTACTGTTTCATATTGTACACCTTTTGTTATTATACTATGTAAAAACTAAAAAGTATGAAGAGTAACATTTTAAAATGTTTAATTTCCTTTATTAATCATGTGAAAATATTTTTATAATCTCGCTATTAATCACTGTAATTTTTATTGATAGTTTTTGAGATCAATTAAAATAATAATAAAAATTGTATACATTATTATTACTTTAAGCTAACCGGTAAAGAAAATTAATTAAAGTCCTTCCCGTCCTCCTACCTAAGTATTACATTTATGTAATTTTGTATCTCGTGTGATTTGTTCTCCCTCCCCCCCTGCTCGGTAATTCTTCGATCCGTAATATTCCGTTGGCCGTTGGGTGTGTGATAAGCATAGTGCCCACGTTGTTATCACAAAATTTCATATTAATATGAGCATGCATCTTGGTTCAAGGTCGCTGATAATACATGATGTGCACTGAGCAGTGCAATTTAAATTTTCTGTGATTAATTATTAGAGAAATTGTATTGATCATCTATGCCGTCATTATTTTCACTATTTAATATTTACTGTTATGTAATATGCTTACCGGCATGTTGAAGAAGTCTGAAGTCTAATACATCAAACGAATAAACTTCTGAACTATTAATATACCTAATAAACTAATCTTTGTCGTGAATAGTAGCAAAAATGTTGAGTAGAACCATTGGATTAGGTGTTATTAGTGGTACAGTAGCAACAGCTTATTCTTTGTATGATAATAATTTCAATATCGATTCAGTTGGCATTGTTCGATTTAGTCGAGCTGCTACTACAGTAAGACATATTTTTCATTATAATAATATTCATCTTGCAGTGTCATAATATTATGTAATCATACATTTTTTAGGGATTACATTTGATGTATCATTATAAGACTACTTTGTATGCACCGTCAGTGAACAAATCATTGCCAAATTACCAAGAAATTAGATCAAATGTAAGTTATGTAATATCTTTATTTGTACTATACTATACTAATCAGTTACATTATTTTTTGTGGAATCCAAAATTCAATGTGTTGTCATCAATTGTTATTGAATCAATTTATATATTTTAGTCTCATGAAAAAGCTGCAGAAATGCTACTTGAACTATGTCAGATCAACAAAGGAGTTTATATTAAAATTGGACAACACATAGGGGCATTAGAAAATCTTTTCCCTAAAGAATATACGAACACATTGAAAGTTTTGCACAGCCAAGCACCTGTTACACCTTTAAAAGAAATTTACAAAGTGATCAGAGAAGATTTAAAACAAGATGTAAGACTCTAAATTCTGATTAAAATTAATGTCTTATATTTTTTGATTAATTATGTCCATGTTGAGATAATGCTTAATATTTTTCAGTATATTACCTATATTTAATAATTAATATAATTTAATTATTTTGTTTTTTGTATTTAAAGGTCGATCAGATATTTAGTGAAATAGATCCAAAACCTCTTGGTGCTGCTTCATTAGCTCAAGTACATAAGG
Organism: Chaitophorus viminalis; assembly: GCA_025469195.1. Classification (NCBI taxonomy): domain Eukaryota; kingdom Metazoa; phylum Arthropoda; class Insecta; order Hemiptera; family Aphididae; genus Chaitophorus; species Chaitophorus viminalis. Next base: position 145,961 of record JAIPRK010000268.1, read on the forward strand.
CAAAATTACGATCAACAGGAGAGAGTGTTGCAATTAAAGTGCAGCATTCATATGTTCATGGAGATGCCAAAATAGACATAGCTATAATTGAGGTATTTATGACCGTGTATTTCTTTGAATATCATTATTAATTAGATGTAAAATTGTTTTTAAAACACTGAAATTATATAAAAAAAAATTATAACACATGACACTGTTTTAGGCTTTAGTGAGGATCGGTTCCTATATTTTTCCAGACTTTAGATTTCAGTGGCTTGTCACTCAAACCAAACAGAATATACCAAAAGAATTAGATTTTACAATTGAAGCACAAAATACTGAAACCATTAGATCAATGTTCAAACATTTGAAATGGTTAAAGGTAAATTTTATTTTTATTTGTACTTTACATTTTAAACGCTCACAAACTTATTAATTAGTTTATATGTATAATGAGTATATATGTATATTATTAATATTGTGATAATATAACTATAAGCATTGTATTTAAAAATAATAGTTATATCTAATTTTAGATACCAAAGATATTTAATGAATACAGTTCATCTAGAGTTCTAACATTGGAATTTGTTGAAGGTGGACAGATCAATGATCTTGATTATATTAATCAAAATAAGTAAATATTTAATTTTCAAGCAATAATGTGATTGCATATAATCTTAATTAATTAATAAAATAAAACCACAATTTGTGAATAGTAATACTCGTAAATGTATTTAAGAAAAAATAAAATAAATAAATAATAAATAGAAATAAATAAAATATGCTTAAGGCTAAGAGTATTATTAAAAGTATATATACAACCAGTTATGAATTAAAAATATATTAGGTAAATTACAGTTAAAATTAATAACCTGACTAAATATAACAAAAATTTCCTCTTAGTTTTAATTATTTTATTTCTTGAAGTATTCATTTCCTATGGACACTATATTGAATATTGTTTCTTTTTCTAATGACGGTCAAAATAGTGCAATTTTTGTTATAAACTAGTCCTGGAGATTTTTTAACTAAAACATCTGTCGTCTGCATGCTTTCTATTTTTCCTTGAAGTATAAGTTGCAGTAATCCATATCTTTTGTTATTTCTCTTTATGGGACACAGGTATTCTAATTTCTATGTTTTTATAGTACTTTGTAATTCTTGTTCCTTCTGAATTCTTCGTAGTACACGCACGATGGATACTCAATCTGTCCTTGAGATGTTTAAAAAACAATATATAGCAACTTTTTTTTTAAATAATATATTTAATTTTTTTTTCTTATATAATTTGTTAATTACATACTCTGTTGGTTAAATACTAAGATATGTAATACTTAAAACCTATTTATTTTAGACTGAATGTAAAGGAGATATCTGAAAAGCTGGGATCTTTATATAGTGAAATGATTTTCAAAAATGGATTTGTACACAGTGATCCTCATCCTGGTAATTTATTGGTAAATAAGGACAAGAACGGCCAGTTAAATTTAATACTTTTAGACCATGGACTTTATGCGGTAGGCTTTGTAATACAACAAATTTACTGATTTATAGTTCATTAAATTATAATTTATTTCAGACATTATCTGATCATTTTAGACGTACATATGCTAAGTTATGGATGAGTATATTAGATAATAACGATGATAGGATGAAAAAATACTGCACCAAATTGGGAGTAGCTGAAATGTACGGTCTTCTTGTGTGCATGGTAGCTGGGCGTACTTGGGATTCTATTCAAGACGGCATTGTTACCAAGAAATTAACTCCTGCTGAAGTATAACAATTAAAGATGCAAAGTAACAACAATGTAATCAATTTTAAAAATTTGTTTTGTTTTGCAGAAAGAAAAATTTCAAACTGGGATTCCATTGGTACTGACTGAAACATTGTATATTTTACAAACAGTGAATCCACAAATCCTGTTATTATTGAAAACTAATGACTTGATACGTGGTATCGATACGACTTTAGGAACATTAGCAAAGTTAGATTGATTTATTCACTTTTAGAGTAAATACTAAGATATTTTAAATCTGTATAGGTTGACATCTTTACGTCCAATGACTGTGAGCTGTATAAATTCAGTATACGACAAGCCTTTGAGTAAAAGTTCATTTTGGTCCGGGTTGAGTTTACACTTCAAAAAACAATGGGCGTTATTAAAAGTCAGGATATTTTACTTCTGGATTGGAATTATAGATACTGCATGGTAATAAGATGTTAAAGAATATGATTAGAAAATTGTTTTTAAATATTAAAGCTTTTATTTTTATAATTTTGTTATTTATTAAATTATTTCAATTTTTGCCCAAAAATAAAATATGAATGAATATATTGTTACGGTACGGTGCATATCCTCGGTAGTATAGTAGTAAGTATCCACGCGGGAGACCGGGATTCGATTCCCCGCCGGGGAGCCAATTTGTTGCGGTATGGCGGGTGGCGTAGTCATTTTATATTATTAAATTTAAATATTAACACTGTTTCACTAGTGCTATCAAGGCTTTTGTGTATCCAGTTGTCATTATGTATTTGTGTCTCGTGTCATTGTGATCAAATTTCTGACTGACTACTAATAAGACTATAACAATATTATTATTACATCACATTTTGAATCTATATTAATAATATATAATTTATTTATTATTATTATACTTAATACCATTGATATTATTTTTCTTTTTTTTATATTTATATTTACGTATACCTACCTATATTGGCATATCGGTATACACTATATGTAAACAAGTAAACCGAAAATCATCATTCAACCAATTAACGATTTACATTATTTACAATATGCGCAGTGCTCGCCAAATTCAACCAAATATAATATAACTTATGAGCTACAGATTAATTTAAAACCAGAATATAGGTATTTATAGGTATCGTATAATTTTTTTAATTTCCAATTAGATGTTCAAGGATATTTATAAAATACAAAATGTTTACGCATGCATTTTAAGTACATATCAATATAAAAAAAAATAAAAATTGAAAAAGTCCTCAACACATAAGAAAAGGATATAATTTTTGCCGCTCCCAAAAATTTTCTTTTGGACATTTGCCACTTTTGCCCCCCCTTATTCTTTATATTGTTTTGCATTTTATAACTATTGTACAGCTTCTCGATTTAATTGATTTAGAATATATTCTTATTTCTTTTCTTAATGATTCAATGATACATCAAAAACAATTTTACGGTTAAATTGAGGCATCTAACCAAATTTAAAAATCTTGAGGTACAGATGTACCTACAACTGTATTACTTTTATTTTTATATTAATTAGTGCTTGTGAATTGTCATCAAAAAAATTCAAAAAATAATTTTAAGAAGTTTTAATTTAATAAGTTTATAAGAATTTTTTATAGTATAAAGATTAATATATAATTACATTTATAATTTGTTTATTTATTCATAATAATTCAAACCTACCTTCCACGACTATTTGAAGTATCATTGTTGGTTCTGGAATTATTTAAATAATTTAAAATTAAATAATCATTAAGCAAACTCGTGGAATAACCCGAATTATATTACTTTCTATTCTTACAAGTGTTAAAAATATAAAACAAATTCTTAAATTGTTTATAATTATAATATGTTTGTAATTTTGGAAGTGAAAACTATGATTCAAGTCACTAATAATAATAATCAACAGCATAATCATCTCACGCTTTAGAAGTCATAAGGTAAAATCAATTATAAAATATATATATGAACAAATTGTTTTTTAGTTAATGAAAAGTTTATAAAAAGTTTTTTTTGGTGTTTAAAATTTGAATAATACGGTTTAATTTTTATTTTATTTTTAAATTATCGATTTATGTTTGGCATGTCGTGTTCGTTCCTGTTGCTTCTACAGTGTTACCACAGTGTGCACGTGTTATCTACAAATTATAAATAATTATTGTTCTACACTACGCTCCACTGCAGTGTACGTTTTTATGGTTATGAGAAATATATGCTTAGGAGTAAGGAGGCCCATTAGTAAACACAACACAGGTTGAAATCGTATTTCGTAATATTAATAGTAGTTACTAAATTATTAAATTAATTTAAGTCATAATTTTTGAATTGTTTAATTAAAGAACTTGAAAAATAAACTAAAAAAATAAAGAATAAAATTTGAAATCATAATTATTTATGTATGTATATTATACGTTCTACATCCACACTCAATATATATATATGTGTTGATTAACGTTAAGCAATGGAACCTTTGTCTAAATTAGCTCTTAACAATCAGGTAAATTTTGCAATATTAAAATTATTTTATTGCTATGCTTGTTATTATATTATTTATTTTTTTCAAATTAAATTTAAGTGAATAATGTGATGGTTTATGGATACCTGATATCAAGTAGTCATTATAAAAAAAAAAATCTTAAATTTGTTCTTATTTATTTTATGTTAATAAAATATATTTATAAATTATTTTTCTATGTTATTACGTGTATTTTAGATTGTTTCTATGCGTCATATTGTGCGCAAGTCAAAAGTACATACAATCAATAAATTGTCAAGAGAAGCAAAAAAGTTAAAAGCAAAAAAAGGTAGCGAAGAACAAATTGTCAAAAATAAAAATAAAGCCGAACGTTTTGTTAATGAGTTGATGGTTATAAAGGTACCGATAGTTTTGTATTATTTTTAATTATTTCACTTAACTTATGGTTTATATATTTATTAATATTATTTTGTTTTGTAGAAATTGAATGATGATACGGTAACTAAATATGCTTTACAAAATGAAGTACCTTCGGCTACAATATTAAATAGTATTGATATAACCTTAGAAACCAGGGCACGGGCAAGGTTGGCTGGACATAAGTTTATAGTAGACGCAATTCAAAGTTTTAGAAGTAAATATCCAGATTGGAAACTGTGCATCACAGATCTGTTAAACGAATTAGGTTCTAAACAAAGAGCAAAAAATAAACCAAATCATAAGAAAAAAGATAGAGTTATAAAAGAATTAAAAACCAAAGTTACTGAAAAGAATAATAAAACAAATACAAATGTTGAAGAATTTGATGTTGTTGAATATGAATCTGGAGATGTTACCGAAAGCGAAGGTTATGAAACCGATTCTAATAAATCAGATATTAGTTTAGAAGAGACTCAATTTGAAACAATTCAAAGTAATAATTTGTTTCACACAGGAAGTAATACCGAAAGTGAAGAAGATCAAGATAATCAAATAAAACCAGTGATTTCTAATAAAACTGTGATAAGAAATATAAATTTAAATAATAAATCTAACCCTATAGTAAAAACTTTACAAGAACCAAAATTACCAAAAATTATTTCAAATTCATTAACAAACAAGGGTGTTGATACTATTAATAAGGAACTTGAAACAAAAACATTCAAACGGAAATCCGAACAGAGTATACCTAATAGAGTAGATTTCAAGAAAAAACGAGTCACCGAAGATGAAATTAAACCACTTTGTGAAACTGTAGACTCGTTTTTTATGACTACTGATGATAAAGATTACTTGTCAGTATATAAACCACCACCAGCTACAGAAAGAAACCCAGAAGAAAACCCAATAGAATATCCAAAATCAACGAAAGAGTTTTTCATAAAAGGAAAAAAAGTAACTGTTGGTAGAAATAATAATATGGGCAATCGAAGGGAAAGAAGGCAGCAACAAGTTGAGGAACAAGTTGATACATCATTACATCCGTCATGGGAAGCAAAACGTAAACAGAAATCATTGGCCAAATTTGAAGGAAAGAAAATAACATTTGATGATCAAGATTAGTTTACAAAAAAATTATGTTTAATCTTATGTAAATAATATAAACTAAAATTACAAAATAAATAATAATGCTGTTACTTATTAATTTTTTTTTTTGTTCTTAGGACTAGAAAGTGTGACCAATTGTACTCTTTTTTTTGTATGTTCAGGAAAATCAACCGTTTGTTTTTCTTCTTCCTTTTGTGTTATTTTATCAGGGGTACTTTTTGTATGTTCAGGAAAATCAACTGTTTGTTTACCTTCTTCCTTTTCTATTATTTTATCAGGGATACACAAAATGTCTTCAATATCTTCTTGGATGAATGATTCTTCAGTTTCCATCTCATTAACTTTTGTATTATCTGTGTATGGCGTCCCTAATTCTTCTTTACTGAAGCTAATAATTGAACAAAATCCATCTGATGAAGACACTATGAGTAATAGTCCATCTGAAGACCTAATAAACAGAATAAAAATTTATAGATAGTGTAAAATGAAATCCAAATTGACTTGCCAAGTTAAATACTCACCATGACAAATCTGTTAAACGGGTATAGTGAATATCGCCAATGTATGCAAATGGAGCAGCATGTTGAGTGTCCATTAATAAAATACTTGAGTTTGTAGCAATAGCATATATCATTCTATATGGTAAATCAAATATTGATTTAGTATCTTCTTTTAATTCAAACAAAACAGGTGAAAATTGAACAGCTACTGAATATTGATCAAGAGACGGTACATATAGTACAGGTTTAATAAACGATTTTCTGGCAAATACATAACTGACATTAGTAGTGGTTTTATTTTTGTTTTGTTCGTCAAATGTTTCCTTGATACCGGATGAGGTTACTAATATTTGACCATCAGGAGAAAATGATAAACGCCGAAAAAAAGACTTAAGAGTATCATCATGGAAGAGTCTAGTTTTGATTTCTTCACCATCTCCTTTTCTCCCCAAAAGAACTGACTTGTCACATTTATTAAATAATTTACAAGTTTTGGTATTGAACACTCTGAGAGTTCTAGATTTAGCAACATATAATACAATTTTCTATTAGTATACAATATTTAAAAATTGTATTTGTATTTCATTGTATACTAATTAAATATTTTAATAATTTTATTCAAAAAAGCTTTAAGGAATTCAATAATTTTTTATAGATAAATGAATATTGTTAAAATATCCAACATTACTAAGCATTTACCTATCACTGCTCAATGTAGCAGCATATTTATTCAAGGGATCCCATGAAACACCTTGAACAAAACCTTTATGATCATTAAGTATAGCCTTGTATCGTCCTAGAAATTTCCATAATTAAAAAAATGATTAAATTCAATAATAAAACCAACTTACCCTGTTCAACATCCCAAATAATTGCTTTATTATCAACACCACCAGATATAAGTCTTTTAGAATCTGGAGACCAAGATATATCATAAACATCTTCAAGATGGCCTCTGAGCATACAATGGCATTTCCAATGCTCAAGATTTTTTGATTCGTCATCTTCTAACAAATCAGGTCGTTGGTCTGAACCATTTAGAGGTTTGAATTTCCATAAGACAATAACAGATTCTAAAGGCAAAATAACAACATTACTTACATAAATTGGATTTATGAATTTGATCTAAATTAAAAATGCTGTACCGTCGTCACCAGTAGCTAACCACTGTCCATCAGGTGAGAAACGCACAACATTTACTGCTTTTTGATGTTTAGTTAAGTCTGCTGCAAACTCAACGTTTACATTTGAACCGTCCACTTTGATTCGCCATATCTAAAATGTAGAAGCACAACAGTGATTACTAGAATCTTGATTGATTGAGGTGATTGAAAGATAAAATTATTTTACGAAAACATGAGAATCGGATCCACCAGTGGCCAATCGATAATATCCGTCCTCAGTAGTGGTTGGTTGAAAGTGAACACTGAGCACTGGATCGCGATTGTGCCAAGAAATCTCTGGAATCACTAGTTTCATAATTGTTTAAGTGAAATATCACAATAATATTATACGTTTTAACTGTAGATCCTAGAACAAAACAATAAACGTATAAGAAACAACGGGTAGTAAAAATATATATGCCGGTGCAGACAGTAAGGTGTAAACGTACAATACTGAAGGTCTGAAAACGATGAATGAAGATGGCACAGAATAAACAAATAATGATGATATTGGATAATTGTAAACACTCGACAAGGAACCAAAACGACAAAAAAAATACAAGAATATACAATTGGAGTGATTGCTAAGTGATTAGTGTTATACTACTCATACTGTCATTACTCATTAGTGAATAGTTATTTGATTCCACTGGTTCCGAACTCCGGTTTTTAATAATATTATTGTCAAATTTTACATTGACCTTGATATTTGGCGGGGAAATTTTATCAACATAATGAGAAACATGTGTTTTAGGTATACATTTTATTGTATGTTGTACACAGACTAATAATATTTTATTGTATAACACGATTCCCGGTTCCCACGTTACTTCGATCATTGATTTTAGATCTTATAGATGTAAATTTCATATCTTACAATATAAGTTTATAATATACTTAATTTATTTTAAAATCATTGCTTTAATGTTGTGAAATTATTGACTATAAAAAAAAAATATATTGTTTATTTTACGGCGTTTAATGCAGATATTGTTCACTGGTAGCGTGGTTTTTTCAAATCGTCTTCGTAATCTACTGCGTTTTCCAATTTCCACTTCCGCACGGGCATGAGTACATCGTACATGACTACGATTAAAAATGTATACAAAGATTAAGGGCCGTTCTTACAATGTTCGGTAAGTGCCTGATAACGCTAATCGGAAGAATTTATCATGTGTTAACCGACAGAATTCTACCGGTTAATCTTAACCGACACTTAACCGGACATTGCAAGAATGGCCCTAAAGGCTAACACTGATAAATCGTGTTCATGACTCAATGGTTAATACCGCGCAATATACTTAACGATGTTTCAATTGAGCAAAGGTGGACAATACCCCATACAATATATGTAATTATGTCTGCCGTTTTGCCATCATATAGGTATGCGGTATGCGTAAGAAAAGTTTTCGGAAGAGGCAAACAAATTCTCGATTATTTAGATTAAATGTTTAATATTACTTCATGAATTTTAACCAAGACAGAAAAAATTAAATATACAATGTATACTACCTCAAGCCAAGACTTACAAGTGTAGATATATTTTTATATATTTTTTTATCTCTAAATTATATTTACGTGTTTTTATGTATTTGTAATAAATTGTAAAGAAAAAAAAGAAATTCAATAAAAATGTAAAATATCAAATAAAATTTTATAATACAAAAATATCACTGAAATGATGATTTATTGACTATATATAAAAATAATAGTTACCAGATGTAATTTTCAGTGATATTTTTGTATAATAAAATTTTATTTGATATTTTACATTTTTATTGAATTTTTTTTTCTTTACAATTTATTACAAATACATAAAAACACGTAAATATAATTTAGAGATAAAAAAATATATAAAATTATATTGAATAGACTATATGTAATATGTCTGTAATTTATTTGTAACTGGTTCTAAACTTCTAACTTCTAATAAAGCCGAGTATTTGGATATGGACAATGTGTGTGTGTCATGACTCATGGCTAACCATCAAAGGTTGACTGTGAGTCCGTGATGCACGATAATTTTTTATGTCGTACTCTCTGAAGAAGTTTCACTTCAATAAAATGTAAAAATTTAAATGTAATAATAATAACAAAAACCTTACGAAAATTGATCTCCCAGAAAAAAAAATTGTACCCATCCCGAAAACAGATTTAGATTAAAAACATGTTGACATATTAAAAATAATGTTGACATATGAAATAGAAGTATACAAATTAAAATACTATTGTAGTATTGTCTATTGGTAATTTAAAAGATGATTAGGATTAGGAAGACGCTATAAAAATACAAGGGTTTATCATTCTGTCACCCCATGGACATTAGCCATTAGGTATGTAAAATGTAAATCAATTCAGATTTCAGATAATTTCTTATAACATGGAAAAATGTAAATATAAATATTAAACACTTTTTCTACATTTGGATGCTAGAATATAGAAACCTACTCGTAAATAATGAAGTACCTACCTATATTGAGATTTATCCTAGAGCGGGTGTTCATTATATATGGAAATAAATGAGCTGCAGCTTATCCGTAAATTTATTCAAGCATGCTGATTAGACATATATTATATAAAGATATTACATTACACTTGATTATCGATAAATGGGAAAATTAGGGAAGTAGGAAAACACGATTATGATACGATAATGCATTTCTGTATATTATAATAAACAGACTGTATGATTATTTCATATTTGATTTTTGTGTGAGGCATATTAAGAAAATGAAACTGGTAGGACGCATGGGTGCCCATAGGGTAATTTTCAGTGAGGGAGGGAGGACAAAATTAAACCGAATTAATTAATGATTCAAAAACCTATTTATAACATATAGATATAGATATTAATTATATTGGTATTTCTTGAAAAATAATGGGGAAGAAAGAGATATAAAGAAAGATGTACTTATGTAAACATTAGCTTTAAAAATACTGACATAAATACCTACATTACACTATATTATTGTAAAAAAAATAAGTTTTCCTTAAGGAAAAAATTCACACTATCTTAATAATTTTATATAGTCCTGTGATATGTCATCCATGTATGATTTTAATTACCTATACCGATAATCATTTCAAATTGAACCATTAGTTTTTAAATTTTGAATATTAAAACAGGATTTTCAATATCTTGAAGTATTTCAAATTTAATTTTAAGATCTTAAATCGTGATGTACAATAAACATTATACTTAAATATATAGGTAGAAAAATTGGGATTAGGTTAAATACTTTAAATATCAGGATTACACACAGTATAACAATTATTTTACTTATATTTTCAAATTTCAAAGACCTCTGACGATCTAATAGTATATTTTTGTAAACTGAAAAGGATCACTCTATAACCACAGAATGGCCAGTACATACTTAGATTCCAATGTCGATAGTTTCAATAGCTTCAGGATGTCCATCAAACAAATCTGTTTTGCTATCCATTATTTTAGAAATTTTGGACAAAATTTCTCCAAAACATTTTGAAATTTTGTGTCTATTAATTTACCTTGATGAGATGAAACTGCATTTGATCATTTTTCTGTAACGACGTTTATATGGAAAATGTTTTATATTATATTTAAAATATTATAAATATGCTACTAAATCTATAAATAATCATTATGTGCACTTAATTATATGCTCAACAATTTCAAATAAGCGAATATATGCAAAATAAGTTGAAATCTAGACTTCATGAATCAAATTTATATCATATTCCGGTATAATTGTAATTGTGCTAAAAAAATATGCAAAGTCATAAACATCCGAGTTCTAGTCATAATATTTAAGTTTATGCTTATGGCGCCAAGACTTTTCATATTAATAGTACGCGGTGATAACAGTGATACAGAGTCTTTGGTAAAGTTACCCCGCCACAACGTAACCTCAAAAAAAAAAAACAAATAAATAATGTAACGCCACTCTGACGATCTGGCTTATCCTGAGGCCGCCACCGAGTTTTAGCACGGGTGTTCCGCTCGTGAATAGTGAACTCCGGATTGTATTTATCAATATATTTATTCCGAAAATATTTTACCTTTGGTACGTCCACGAAAATATTCTTTTTTTTTTTTCATAGTGACAAGTTCATACAGCTTCAATCAACATGGCCAAGTTCGATTTAACGAGTAAGATGACCAAATATCTGGACCGGCATTTGGTCGCGCCTTTACTGGAGTTTTTGTGGGCGAAAAAAGTGAGTGACAACAAACTGTACCCCAACGTTGTTTCCATTGCGCTTACGACAATTATGCCCACTTCGAATCTTTTTATTTGTTTTTAAAAAATTCGCGTTTAATCGTCATTACGACTGTACGTTCCGTGTACCCGCGTAGTAATTGCTTTTTTATCTGGGGTATTGTATTTGGTTCTACCTACCAATAAATAATATTGTGAGTTTGGATGTTTAAAGTGGCCCCTAGACGATCAATAATATTGTCAATTATATTGATGAGTTAGATTAACACCAGCGTCAATGTACTTCAATCAGCTCGTCAAACACAGCCATCAATAACCATTCGATTCTGGATTTCAAAGTATTTGTGTTGTGTTCGGAGTGTTATAATCTCGTGTTAATTTAAATATTTTGAAATGGTTTCTAATACAGATATGGGGTTTCTAGTTATGACTTTGTGGCATTATGCAAACTGAGAAAACAAAAAAAGAAAAGAACTAGACGCTGGTCAAAAGAATGGTTTAAGCTGTGAAGTCGTTTTACACATGAAAATGATAAATGATAAAAATTTTGGAAATATTGACAATAAACGCTTCTAGACGTTCAATACGTCCTGTCAATGAGCATCAATCAAAATTTCTATCAATCTCTCAAAGATTGACAATCCATATCAATATCCTTCTAAATGATCAATACTCGCTTCAATATGGTTCCGTCAATATTATTGATACAAATATTATTGATTGTTTTGGGGCCACTTAAACTGAGAATGTTTTATCGTCTGGACCAACTGTTATACGTGGACAGTGTTCAATTCATTTTTTACCAAAGCACCTTATATATTATATCTACTTTGTTTGACTTTTGCCATGTTTTTAAACCCCATTTGTTTAGATCTACAACGAGAATGAAATTTTGCAAGCCAAACTCGACATACTTAACAAGACCAACATGATGGATTATGTAATTGAGATCTATAAACAGTTGAATCCAGACAAAGAAGTACCTGAGGTATACAAGTCGATTTCCTTGACGTAATCGGCAAAAACTATTTATTGAATAATTATTTTCTAGGATATGAAAACGAGAAGAGATGAAATTGTATCACAGCTCCATCAACTTCAAAGTGAAGTAGATGTTGTTATGAATTTTCTTGGGGATGATAAAGTTATGAAAACTATGGAAACAATGAGGGATCCTAAGACTTTATCCACATATTTAAACAAAGAATTCAACGTAAGTGTTGCAGTAGTTAACTATTCTTATATATTTCATATTTGGTTTAAGTATTATTGTTAGACATTTTATCATTTTTAATTATAAATTATGATGTATTCTAAATTTCTCTATTTCTAATTGACTTAAATCCCTGCTTATTAATTAGATTTATAGCAAAATGAAAAAAAATCACTATTGGATTTTTATTACTCATACCACAATATTTAATATATTTAAAAGCTTTATTTATAAATTAAGTATTTTCTAAACCCATTTTCATTATATTTTATTCTACAACTATTGAATATTTGTTATTGTTTCCTACTTGATATATTTAAACATAAATCCATAAATATTAAATAATAAATAGTTTGTTGGAACTATGTATTATATATATTTGTCAATTTATAGTTTTAAATTATTTGTTTTTTTTTATATTGACTGTTTATTTTTACATTACTATGAAATTTAGGTTAGAGTTGTTGCCTATCCTACACATATTATGATCATGAATACATTTTTTCAATACAGTAATTGGCTTTTATATTTATGTAGAATTAGATTTGTATAACGTTTATACTTTAATGTAGGCATTCAATAATTAATAATTAATGTACTTAAAATAAATCCTAAATTGTAATTGTTCTTACAAATTAAAATGTCGGTTAATTTAAGTTAATTTTATTTGTTTAGTTTAAAGTTGAAATGATGGAAAGTATGTATAAGTTTGCCAAGTATCATTACGATTGTGGAAACTATACTGGTACAACAAGTTATTTGTACTTCTATTTATTAGTTATGTCGCCTACTGACAAGGTAAGGTTTCAATACTTACCTTACATTGTATGTAATATTACATTTTATTATTATTGTTTAGAACTACTTAAATGTTCTTTGGGGAAAATTGGCTTCAGAAATTCTTATTCAGAACTGGGAGACTGCTCTCGAAGATTTAAATAAATTAAGAGAGTACATTGATTCTAATACAAATGGCTCTCCATTGCACTTGCTTCAACAACGCACATGGTTGATCCATTGGAGTTTGTTTGTGTTTTTCAATCATGTAAAGGGACGTGATCTTATTATTGATATGTTTCTATACAGGCCAAAGTAATATATTTTTCAAACTCACTTAAAATAACTTTTTCAATGTTTATTTATTATATTTGTTTTTAGCTACCTAAATGCCATTCAAACAATGTGCCCACATATTCTTCGCTATTTGGCTACTGCAGTAATCATAAATCGTTCAAGAAGAGCAGCAATGAAAGACTTGGTTAAGGTTATCCAACAAGTAAGTTCAGCAAACTTACAATCTTTTTGTTATTTTGTAGCAATTAAGAAAATAAAGTGTAATTATATTAAAGATAAACTTAATCAACAGAAATATTAATATTATGTTTAGGAATCCTATACATACCGTGACCCAATAACTGAATTGCTCGAAAATCTTTACGTAAACTTTGATTTTGAAGGAGCCCGTGACAAATTACATGAATGTCAAATTGTTCTTTTTAACGACTTCTTCTTGACTGCATGCCTTGATGATTTTGTAGAAAATGCTCGTCTTATGATTTTTGAAACTTTCTGTCGTATTCATCAGTGTATCAGTATTGGGTATGTGTTATCACCGTGTTGAAATTACTTCCATAAAATTGTTATAATTTTTATTTTATTTAGTATGCTAGCTGAGAAATTAAATATGAATCCAGAAGAAGCTGAATGTTGGATCGTAAACCTTATCAGAAATGCAAGGTTAGATGCCAAAATTGATTCAAAACTCGGACATGTTGTCATGGGAACACAACCTTTATCGCCATACCAGCAGCTCTTAGAGAAAATAGACACCTTATCAGTGCGATCAGAAGCACTTCAACAACTCATTGAAAGAAAAGTTAAAGCTAAAACTCAAGAGGTAAATAAAATTTTATTTTATTAGTGTTTATTTTATGTATATTATATTTACATAAATATTTATACTTGTAGCAAGACCCTCTTTGGTACAATCCTTGAAAAACAGTCAAAAATGGTAAGTTATCAACAAGAATTTTTTTTCAATAAAACAAGAATAATATTATTCATGAAGTGTTATTTTATTTATTTATTTTCAATAATTAAAATAACTTCTAATTTATGTGCTGAAGTTTTTTTTGAAATTCTTAACCTTTTGAAATCCAATACAAAAAAGATAATACAAATATGTTATTTAAGGTCGGGTGTTGATGCTCCTAAGTAATTGTGTAAATCTTGAATGGTTGAAGAAACCAATTTTACTTTAACTGTTTCCATATTCAAACGCTTGTGAGCAGCATATCGATGACATCCGCCAAATGAATAATAATAATTACCTCCCTCTTTTCCTATAATCCATAATACGTCTATTGGGGGCACTGAATCTTTAAGACTTGAATCCTATTTTCAAAAATACATTAATAATTACTTTGAATTAAATTTCTAATTATTATAAGTAAAATAAGCAAATAATAAATTGTTGATTAATGTGGTTATTTTATATTACCTTAAGTCTAATTAGGTATTTTTTTTTGTTATGAATTTAAGCACTAAAATTCTATTGATATTTATTTATTTTTCTCTACAGTATTGTGAATTAAAATTTGGTATCTATCTGATTATAATATGATTTTTATCATATTTTAATACTCTTACAGACAAAGCATCCATTAAACTTCTAACTTTTGCTTCATCTACTTGTGGTGGAATTGGTCGTATGATTTCATTAAGAGGCATTTCATATATTTGTTCAATACCAGCCGAGTGGACACTTTTACTTCTTCTGTTCATGACTAAAAAAATTGAATTCATTATTTTTATTGAAAATAACAGATTTTGCTACAACAAAAAAAAAAAATATATACATAATTTAACGACTAGTTTACAATAGTTATTTTCTACATTTCTTCTCGTCCTATTAAATTTGACTTTATTAAAAACTTCTGTTAACAGTTAATACAATCATTATTTTTTTCAATACTGTGGATTTTGTAATGACAATCAAAAGAATTTCTATACGAAAAATAATTCGCACATATTGTGCAAATACATGGTTTTTCATCACTGTGACGTCTGACCTGATTTCGCTATGTTGATAGTGCTCTAAAGTCTAAATGATGAATTATAAGTATTACATTTGTATGGTTTTTCTCCAGTGTGTATTTTCATATGGTATTTTAATGAATATTTATGTGTAAAACTTCTAAAACAATTATTGCAGTTGTATAAAGGTTACTTAAGAATTATTTTTTGTGTAGTGCCTGTTCTGAAATCATTACTACATTTTTTTATGTCTTCAAAAACTGCTTTTGTGGTTGAATTTTTTTCTACACTTACTGCAATTATGTTTAACTGTTTGCTTAGTGTGTGTATTCAAATGATTATCTTGTGCAACTTTTGAGACAAATTGTCGACCACTTATTTCGCACAAGAATAATTGTTATCCGATATACAATTTTACATGATTGATCAAAACAGATTTACATTGAAATGCTTGTGCACAATGGGCACAAATTAATGTGTTTTCATCAGTATGAGTTTTTAAGTGATAATCAAAGGAACTAATTTGGCTGTAAGTCTTGGCATTAGCATTATGTTTACGCTTATGTACTATCAATATTATTGAATTACAAAATGGTTTTTGGCATACGCATATAACAATTCTGTTAATTAGTCTAAAGGATTTCATATTGATTATTACAACTTAGATGCTCATTATGTGATTGTTTCTTACCTAATTTAGATCCAGGCAGTATAAATCTTTTGAGTTGATTCATGTATAAACTAAATAAAATCTGTTCCAATGTTAGTTACTGTTAGATATTAGTCAATACTCAATAGTGACTAAAAAATAAATATGATTTGAAGTTGATAATGAACATAATATTATGTAACAGTTATATGAGTAATGGGTGGATACCGGATAGTGAATCAGCTATCATAGATTTTAATGTGAATATTTGATGTAATACTATTTAATGAGTTAGTACTATGAACAGTATATTTATTGCATAACTCCCATCAGTCTTCATTGATGAAGTTACACGACAGTAAAATACTATCTTTACTTCATATTTTCATAGTAAATATTCAAAGTATTTGAGATTTTTAATTCTTATTTCTTATAGAATACAAATATTGATTGCCCGAAAAGTGGACTGATAACAGTGTTGATTGTTGGCATCTGATTCTGTTGGTCACGGCCGCGATATAGATAATATACTATCTACTGGCTGTTACCACGCAATCTGTCAGTAAATCTTTCAAAATAATATTATTTCATTTTGAATAATCGGCAATATAATTTACTGTAATCCGAAAGAAAAAAATTATAAACCTGATTTTATTATTTCGTAACATTCTCTGACCATTCAAATTGTTTATTGTGACTGCCTAGTGCCTTCAGTTGTTTGTGTTATGTGAAGTGTAACATTTATTCAATGGTGTAACCCACTTAAAATGTTGAATAAAAATGGGTACAAAACGGTTAAACATGATCAATAATTTCTATTAAATCGGCCCAATGTTAAACAGACTCCAACAAAAACTCGGTTAACAACGGTCAAAATTAAAAAAAAAAAAACCTAAATTAAGCAAAAAGGTTTATATTAAATTATTAAAATAACGCAGAGCCGCAGAGGAATAAGGATCCAATAAGAAAACTAATGACAAGTCAAGAATTACATATCAAGTAGATGCATTCTATATGAGGATAGAATATAGATTAGTTTTCGGAGTTAGGTACTTATCTAAGTCAATATTCGATAAAATGTTATAGCCTTTCGTTTTGAAACACTTCAGTTACTCAGTTTACTTGCCTTACGTCAATCTTATGCACAAATCTATATAATACGACATACATTATAAATAATTACACCTATATTATAAACATTATAGAAATCACAGACTATTAATCTGTAATGTAAAATAAATAGTATCGACAATTATTATAATTACAGCGCCGTTCCCGAGGCAAACGAGAGGAGAACATGTCTACGAATTACGACTGAAATTATGAACTATGAATATATTTAAGTAAAGTAGATACACATTTTTAACAATTGTTGTCCATAATGAAGTTTTTTGAAGGTCTTTGACTTAATTATGAAGCCGACATAGGTGCACGTAGGTCGATGCTTAGCTGTTTAGCATCCCCAGGCTTCAAATGAACACCCCAACTCCCAAATTTCCCCAAGTAATTTATTTCAGTATTTCACCAATAGTTTGTAAATTATGGTGGTTTTTTTGATTTTGATAATATTTTTAAAAAATATATTTCTTACCTTATGTATTTATTCAATTATAATGTCAAATTAAACGAAAAATAAAATTGCTAAAGGCGTGGGCGCCGCGAACCACTTAAACTACGGTGATTATGCTCTGAGGTAACCTGAGAACAGAATCAGTCTGAAAATAGTACTTAAAAATCTTTAAATACCTACTATTGAAATATATTGGGCATTGGCGTAGAACTGTTTATTCATGGTACACCCGTGCTTTGTGACGTGCGGCACCGCTGCGCCATTGTCATTGAGATGAGTACCCGTATTCTGTAACCAAATTGACCGATACACATACGTGAGTACGTAATGTATACAAATCTTTGGGTACCCTGAAGATTGTAAGATCTTGCATGCAATGGCTTTTTTTTGTACAGTAATAAGCTTCAGGTTTGTTGAATTTCAACAGCTTTTGAATGTTGATATTTATACAAAATGTTATATCATTACTCATTAGACACGTTGGCTATCTGGTGTAGCTAAAAGTTTATTTGAATTATATTAAATTATATTATATAAATGGTTATCAACTTATCTTGTAAATTGAAACAATTTACAACCAGCTAATAGATCAATTTACTAAAGGATATTTTTATTTTTAAAATTGATATTACCAAAATACAATATTTCAAACAGAAAATATAGTGTGAAAAACTCTACAGCTAAATGTAAATTACATACAAAGATATTAAATTATTAAACATGAGAAGGGACTCCATAGGCCGATTTGGATCCAACAATCAGTTTTATTTTCTTTTTAACTAACCTTTAAAATCATTTTTATTCTCCCGTTCTTTACAATACTTTGTTTACGGTGTATTTGTTATTTGTGTTTGAATAACCAATTAGGTATTGCGTATTTGATAAATTGTCTTTGGCATGGAAGAACCATCATCATCACTAAATCCTTATATGAATATTATATAAATTACGAGTGTGTATATATTTATATAAAGTATTAAAAATTATATAAATAGGTACCTCGGTGTATCCTATCAAAATCCGACATTTTAAATTTTGGAACAGTAGACTTAAATCAATATTAACAATACACAGATCAGTAATCACAATATGTTAAGTTATGAATTGAATGAAAATATGTTAAAAACTATTATTGTCTATACTTACAACTATGTGGCCAATAATAATGCCATAAATAAGAAGACATACGTACAAAGATCTTTAAATTTTTGAGATAGTAAATAATAAATATATATGATAGTATATAACAAAATATTTTTTTTATGAAAAATTACTACTTAAAGTTTAATTTATTATAAACTATTTTTAAATATCAAAATATCGTATGGGTAATTCAGTACGGTACAAACCGTAAGCTTAGCAACACTGCATACGTCTCCAGCACCGTGCGTTATCGTCCGATCTAAATAATTCCGAATTCCGAATTATTTCTGATAAGGCAACGTCAAAATCAAAATTTTGTAAAAGTGATTGTTTATTAATTAATAATTATAATAGTTATTATTATATTATATTAAAAAGCTTGTAGTTGAACGACACACATGTACGATATTTAGTTGTAATAATGGATGCGAACACTCAATTTGAAATTGTTGACATCGAACTTTTTATTGCGAAAGTAAAAAGGCATCCTGAAATTTGGAACTTGAATTGCGAGTCATATCTTGACAGATTAAAAAAACGATTTGCTTGGATTACTATTTGCCGTGATCTTTGCGAGGGATTTGATGAGAAAGAACAAAGAGAAAAAAATGAAATAAGTAAGAAAATATATTTGACTTATCTAGTACAATTTATTTATGTAATACAATAATAGAAATTAAAATACTATCAGAAAACATTAATAATAATATAATATTATTTTTAAATGTCTATTAAAGTATTGCTTTTTAATTAGGTAATAACTAATATTTATAAACTACAAAACTTATGTAATTTACTATACAACATTCTGTATATATTCAGACATGGCACTAGAATTTTTTCCCTAAAGGAGCGGTAAAGAATAATAACATTTCTTTGAGAGACAAGCACAAAAATGTTACTTGTTCATAAAGAAAAAAAGAAAACAAAAAAACGGGTGGGCCTCGCTTTGCTGTACAGTTGGGGGTAGAGTGCACCTCGTTTATAGGATAGGTCATTATTACAATGGATTTGTTAAATTTGAATGTAATAATAGATATCATTGTATACGAATAAAGATTCTGAACGGAGTTAATATGTTTGTCTAAAATGTGTATTTAATAATATAGTATTTTATATTTAAATTAAATTATAATGCAATTTCGTAAAAATTTAAATTTCAGTCATAAAATTTTTTCTTTTCAGTCCCGTAGAAATTTTTTTATATATTTTTGAAGATTAGCTTATGGACAACCTAGTGTTAAAATTTTGAACCTTAAGTATGAACAGAATAAATTTATGAATTTTTATCTACAAAATAACTTGCAAATTATCGTGATTTTGACACATTTTATACAAATTTGAACTTTATGGGCTTATTATAAAGGTTTGAGTGAAACGATCTCCGATATTTTTTATTTACGATAAGTTTAACTTATTATAAACCTCGTATTAAATTTTCAAGAGTTTTTGGTCAGCCAATTAAATTTTATAGATGTTTAAAAAAAATTTTTTTACAAAAATCGAAAATTTAAATTGTCTATAAATAAGTCAAAATATGTCAAAATACTTTGAAAACTTAACCAATAACCATGTATAGAAAACGCTAATATAAAGATTTTGTGAAAATTTCAAGTTGTTGCGGTTTTTGGTTTTTGATTTAGAGCATTTTAAAAAAATGTATTTTGTAAAAACGTGATTTTGCTGAAATTTTCCTGTTTTTTCGTAATTTTTTTATCGTTTTTTTCGAATTTTTAAAAAAAGTGTTGAAAAAGTTGGATTTTTGACTTTTCCAAGTACCATCTACATTCACTTTCCTTTCAGAAAAGTTGCTGTTTAAGAAAATCGAAGTATTTTTACTGCCCCAAAACGTGATGACAGACAGAAAAAAAAAAAACACATCATTGTAAAACCAATAGATTCCATCACTCCGTTCAGAATCTAAAACAATTTAATGATGATTATGGTTATCTATTAATGAACAATCCAATAGTGAACACAAAAAATTTAATATTTAAAAATTAAAACATAATTCAATATAAATTATAAATTGATAAAATTATTATACATAATCACTATTTTTCAGTCATGGTGAGCAGCAAAAGCAAAAATTTTTACAAATATAAAAAGGGATTTACTTTGAGGATTTCAGGAATTAATACTAGTAAAATTAGATTATTATCAGGAAATCTTTGTAGTTTGTTGATCATTCGGTCAATTAACAGAAAAAATATCACTTTTCTTACATCATTTTTATTCAGAATCTCATATTTTTCAGATGGTGGTAGTTGTCCTTGGACCAAACTATTTGGGGGGGGGGCGACTTCCAATCCTTGTTCCCTTTGTTGCTGTCCCTGTATGTATCTAATTTATGTAAGACTACTTTTATATTATTTTTATCATGTGTAATTAAATAATTATATTCTCTCTGCCAAAGGACACTACCATCATCAAATACTAAATTATTGATAACTATGCAAATATGTGTTGATTGAAGTGTAAGTCTCTGGTTTAGTCACTGTTCTGATTCCCTCTATATGTGCTCACTTTTTACACTCATGACATATTCATTATTAAATCCATCTACTATTCATCTAGACCACATAATTATATAGACGGTGACATGTTTTTATAGTAAGTGACGTAGCAGAGACGTAACTAGGCACACACTTTTTTCTGTCTAGGCCCAGTATTTTGATGTCAGGATCATTATTTTACCAATGAATTATTTTTTAAAACAAAAAAGTAACAAAATACTGAATATTATACATTTACAAGTATTATACACATATTATAAGCATTTTTTTAAAATTTTAAAATTAATAGTATAAAATAAAATTATTAAAAAAATACATAACTTTACTAAAATATTTTTAAATTACAAATTCCAATCTTCATTTTTTTTCATTGACGCGAACTCAGTAAATGGATTATCCATGAATTTTCTACTTATTTCTCACTCAATAGATAAAAAGTTAAATAATTTATATAATCTGCAACTTGTCATTGTTGATCTTAGAAATAAAAGAAGTTTAAATGAAAAAAACATGTCATGAACCAATTAAAAACCATCGGGATTTATTTTTGTTAATTAAAATCGTGTTTACAATATATTAATATTATTATTTTAAATATGTTTTAATATAATATTATAATTTTAATATAAACTGCACATTTAATACAACATAAAATATTTATTTTTGAAGAAATTTGGGTAGGTCTGGTCGCTACCAGGCCTACCCACTGGCTAACTCTTAACTCTTAACCCTCTTAACTCCCATGAAGGAGCATATGGAAAATTATTCATTTGGGGGAAAGTATACCAAAATAATGTATTCTCTACTCTCTACACTTCAACAAGAATGGGACAATCTATAATTAAAAATTATTTTTGCTTCTGAAAATATTTTTCCACTATAGGGTCGCATATTGTTAATGTGTTGAGAAATAGAAAATACCCTGTTGCCGACAAAGATATAAGGAAAGTTAAAATTTTCAATTTCTGGAAAGGGTTGATTAGTTTGCATCAGCAATAGCTAGTAACATGATTGAATAATAATTTTTATATTTATGAAACAGCAATCCACTTAATTTTGGTTTGATTATTCTGATGTGTTTCCCATCAATACTCAATAACTCACATGCAATTCGAAAATTACGTTCTCTGATGAAAACAGTTATCAATTTTTTCCAATGATCTTGTGTCAGTTCGAGAAAACATTCTTCTTTCAAAGTTTCCTAAATAGCTATGCTAATAATCCTTCTATTAATGTAACCAATTGTTGAGTGTCCCAATCAGTATGTCAAATGAAGGTCCCTTGGTCACAGTCATTTCTTTGGTATCTTTAACAAAATGTATTCAATAGTGTTATAATCTTAATCAATATAGTTAATTATTACATTTTTATTTCCTATGGCCTATACATTTTCAAATTAATCCATATTCATTATTTAATTTTTAATTTTGTAATTATTTTTTTTTATTATTATTAAATTATTATTTTATATTATTTTATGTAGAAAACGTGTTATTAAAGAAATGGAGAAATATTAAAGATACTTTTTTAAAAACGTTAAAGAAACCTAAGTCTGGGTCAGGTTATGAGAGAGGGCAACAATATATATATGCAAGACAATTATCGTTTCTACGACAAGTTAGCCTTGTTTCTAAAAGTAAATCTAATCTAAGTTCCAAGCAGCCTATGAGTATTGAAGACAATGAAGAATGTAGACGAGCAACAGAATTAGAATGTGGTGAAAATAATTCAACTCCTAATGGCAGTTTCAACAATACCATCAAGCGCAAACATGACTTGGAATCAAGTCTATTAGCTTTCAAGAATGTACATAAGTCTTCTCCTACGTCTAAAAAAATACGATCTAATCCAAGCCAGTCGTTTTTTGAAAGCCTTGACCCAATGTTGAATAGTTTCACCAAAGAGGAAGTAATAGATTTTAGAATGGACGTCTTGTCTATTATAAGGAGGATGAAAAAGGCACAACAAAAGTGCCATAACTCTACTCGCAATGTGGCAATTTTATAAAATATCATCCCTCATTTATAATTTTTTTTTTACACTACAACTCCGTATGCAATTTTTTACGTTTAGATTGCTATTTTAAGGTAAATTCAATAATAAGAACTGATAACTATTGCAATAATAATATGAAGTAGGAACATAATACAATTCATTTTAAAGTAATAATTTTGTTATTAATCTTAATCTTTTTTTTTTCTAATTATCTATTTTTCGAGAAAGTTCCAAAAACTAGCCATTAGGCTTTAATGTGGGATTTTGATCTAGATTTTATTTGAGTAAGATTAATTTGAGGAACTGTTTGAGGTTAGAGTATAAGCATAACACTAGTCGTGTTGTCATCCGTCCGACTGCTAGTAGCACCGGCATATTTAACCTCAGCTCCGAGTCTGAATGCAGTAAAGCGTTCTGTCATACTATGCTACAATTTTATAAGTATAATATTATTGTATACTACATATTATATTTTATAATAATGTTATTATTATTTTTTTTTTATGTACTATATCAAATTAAACTAAATATTGTACTAAGTTATATCTAATAATTTTTTTTGTTATATTATAATGCTAATTTTTTACTTAATTACTTTATTGTTTTGTCCTAATTGTTCTACATTCATTATTATTGGCAGAATTATTCTTGTGTATGAATCCATCTGAAATGTTGTACCAATTTGATCTCATGCAGTCTTTCAATGTTTAAAGTTTTTTTTAAATGCAGAGTTCTGGTTCTCTTGATATTAAAACTGAGCATTACAACGTGTCGCCTCCACTTCATCTTCAATCCTCAACAATGCTGACGTTGGTTCTAATGTTGAGGGCCTGATCTAATTTAATAATCCAAGATAATTAGTCTTTATACGAATTGTACAAGTAACACTTATTATAGGTTTATGTTTAATTTATATTAATCTTACTATAAACTATATTAAACTATGTTGATATAATATAAATGGTTTTATAGTATTTAAGAAAAAAAAAAAAAGTTTTTTTGGTTAACTGCTATAACAGTTTTAATAAATATATTCTTAATAAAATCAGTATATTATGTTGACTTATTATTATTCAGATATAAAACAGATGATTTATTATTCATAATTCATTGTTTATAGTTTTAATTGCCATCTTAAAATTAAACAATAGAGATATAATATCCTATAAAAAATAATATGATCTTACAAATTTATAATTGTAGATATATCATTGACTATGATACACAATTTTTTTACACATGTAACATGGAGTCTTACAAGTGTTAAAATTAGTAAAAATATTTCCTAATATTTACATGGCATTGAGAATTTTATTAACCATACCGGTAACTGCCTCTTCAGCAGAAAGAAACTTTTCAAAATTAAAAATAACAAAAAATTATTTATGAATTCAAATTTTTCAAAATTGTTTGGTAGGGTTGGCAACAATTTTAATTGAACATCAAGTTGCTGATGACTTGGGCATTGATGATCTGATCAAAGATTTTGTATCTTTAAAAGCAAGAAAAGTAAAATTTTAAAGTTTAATATATAATATTTATTTTATTTTACCAAAAGTGATGCTTTTATGCGCTATACTATAAAATACAAATGTTTCAAAATGTGTTAACAAAAATAAATAGGTAATTAAAAAAACTATTAAGAAGGTATTCTTAGTTCAAGCTGTAAATTTTTTTTAAAACAAATATATATGCTTACTTATATAGATGCATTAAACAGTAAATTACTTTATTTGTATATGTAATAAATAAGTCTTATTCATTTGGAACATAAAATTAATGATAAAGTTGAAAATTATATTTTTCCTATGTGTCAAAAATTGCTAGCATCGGCCCTGTGTAATGTGTATGTCTGTATACTTATACCACAATAACATATTTTACAAATTGGTGAATTCAAAATTTGACAAGCGTTGTATTTTTTAAACAGTTTCAATATTTCCAACCGACGTTATTATGGTATTAAAAAAAACTGCAACGTGTGAATAAAATAAATATGATTTTATGTTCGTTAAATTTTTTGTTATTGCATGGTTAGAGATTTTCATTATTCTCAAAGTAGTGTTGTAACTTTTCTTTCAATTTTGAATAATATTACAAATACTATGTTTTTATTTTAATAAATATAATTTTACTAAAAATTTAATTGCCGTTATCTTATATGCTTAGTTATGAATTAAAACCTAACTTTCAAGTTACAACTTAATTTATTCTCAACATTAAACATACAATTAACTGCAACTTCCTTTACATTTATATGACAAATATAGAAGTTCACAAAAAAGCATTTCTCAATACTTGTAACTTGTTATATATTAAATTATAACTATCTACTAATAAACTATTTATTTATTGTTTAATCATTTATATTCTATTAAATTAATCATAAAGATTTTGTGGAAGTTATAAAATAAATAATGAGATACCAAATTTTAAGAATCAAACTAAAATAATGTCGCGGTAAATGAATTTAAGATATTAGCGCCATGTGTAAGACAAAGATAGTAACACCATTAGTATGTCCCATCTCGTTCTAACATAGCGTTTCGGGCAACACTGCTTGGTGAGCATTCCAGTTATCATATAGTTTAATGGTAATAATCAAGATTAAAGCTAGAAGCCTATAAATCGCTAATCAACAACTGGTAAATACGTTATATACGTTAAATTTAAATTTTTTCTTTCCAATTAGTTTGTTAATCGTTAAATTATCTTATTCTTCTATTATTATAATACTTCATTATAATTTATGTATCCAAATTCATTGTGTACTGACTACAAAAGTACAGACTCATTTGTAAAGACATACTTATTACTTGGCGGATCAGCTCAACACCGCTACAGAGTAAAACACATTTTTCGTTGAATATTTTTGATTTGACGTATCGTTGAGGTTCGTATATTGTTTTGTTATTTCTCTCAAATGATATCATAATAATTTATATTTTTAAAAAAACCTTTACTGTGTGACATACCTGGACAATCTGCACTGGCTTGTATGCCTATTTTAGAACAATTTAAAACAATATTTCTTAACTGAATCATCTGATTTTGCATTGATTTTTTTTTTGTATCACAATATTGAAATCAACATTTTCTTGCCATATTAAAAGTAAAAGCAACTATATTGTATTGATAAAATGGAATCACGTAATTTCTGTTAATTTTGAAGTACTCTGGTAGTAAGATTGAATTATAAACTTTGAAATTATTTTGAAATCTTGAACTCCATGTCATCAAGGACATAAAGTATGTATAATATATATTCCATATGAAAATGTACTATCCTTCTTTAAGTCAATTGAATTAATATTTTTCATTAAACAACTATTGAGATAATCCTCTTTAAGATATAAGTTATCCTTTAAATGATAAACAAGTATTACCCAATTAAAACATCTAAATGTTAAACATTTGACATCATTGCTTTTAAGTGCAAGGATTTTAGTGTGGGAAAATAGCAACTAGACCAACGCATGATTGTTGTTAATGATGTAGAGTTATAACCATGTTCATGAAACTTTTAGGTTTTAGCCACCAAAGAGTGTACTTTGTCTTTCATTTATAAAACTAATTATATATATATATATATATGTGTGTGTGTGTGTGTGTATAAATATATTATTATTGTTTTTTGTGTAAGTGGCAAAATGTGATTATATTATACTTTATCTTTCCCATTAATTAGGTTTGGCTTCAATGTTATTTTTAGATATTACCATAAGTACAAAACCCAACCTATAATTTTTTTATTCTATATTTTAAAATAAATTTTATTAATTCAATATAATATTACAGAAAAAATTATTAACTATAGTTTAAGTAAGTTAACATATATGGAAATTTATGAAATCATTGTATTCATTTTTAGGATTACCAGCATTTTTTGTTTTATTATTTGTTAATAACATGTATAAAGGTAAAATAAAAATTGGAAAGTTAAGTATTGGATTTTAAAATAGTGATGATCAAAAATTATTTTAACTTACATTATTTGAATTATTTGAATTGTTAAATGAAAAATAATATGTTATAACTCATGATGTAACTTATTTCTAGGATAATGGACTCATTTAAAAGTAATGAATTAGCTGATATTTCACTTATTGAGTGGCATACTCCTGAAATAATGAAAAATGAAAAATATGAAGAAAATTGTGCTAATAACCCATTTGATATAATGGAGTTGAAAGCAGCTACTATGGATCCTCTTGATATAGTTCCATGTCAAACCCCATCAAAAAAAGATCCACCTTGTGGTAACATATTGAGTCCATTATTTGAACTAAAATTTAACCAGATACGAAAAAGTGTATCTTTAACAGATATTAATGGTGTTGCTAAAATCTTGGAAAAAAATAGTATAAAACAAAGTGATAATCAGCTTAAAAATAATGATACCACATTTCTTGAAAAACCAATTTGTAATCAGCCGAAAGAAAATGTCCCAGCACATTCAAATGTGAACAAAATAAGAAGCCAAGAGGAAAATGTTAAATTAAAATCAACGCAAGATTCTAAGGAGATAGATATGGAAAAAAATGCAGTATGTAATGAAGAAGAAAAACAACTCCTAAGAGAGCAAACACGGCAACATATTAATATGCTCATTGAAAAGAGTAAACAAAAATATGAAGTAGAATATTCACAAAAGTCGTTATTTTGTACGCCTAAACGTATTATAGAATCTAGTTTAAATAAAACTGAAAATGTATTTGATAGAGGATTTATTCAGAGCTGTTCCGATAGCTTTAGTTATCCCAGCAGTAAAAGTTCGCCTGTAAGTAATCAAATATAAACAATAATTTTTATTAAAAATTTAAACATTTAAAATATTATTGTTGTGTTAAAATCTTCCTTTTATTGTTTAGGAACTTGTTATGAATATTAATGGTTCCAATAAATCAAATAGTAGTTCTGAAATTAATGTCAATGAACTGCTTTCATTTGATTTAAATTCTTTAAAACCAGAATGGATAGTGGATAATTTCAGTGATAGTGATTTAGATGTCCATTCCGTAAGATCATGCAAATAGTCAATTTTTCTTTTATTTTAAACTTTTATTATATTTAGGACAAATCTGCAGTAGTCGATGAAACAAATACTACTGATGATCATCAAGTTGATGTTAAGTTAAAAGTTCTCAATCGTATAGGTAATTCTTTTATTGATAAAATGAATAATTTTTTTCAATAATTTAATAAATGATAAAATGTTGAACTGACTACCTTGTTGTATAGTTGTCTTTTGGGGATTATTAATCCTGCTGATAAGACAAATATAGATTCAAATAAACATTTTTGATTAAACTACATACAAATAAGTTATGATGTATGATGTAATTATATGTAAATATTATTCAAGGAATGGTTGAAAAACAAACCAATGGATATCAGCCTGTATTAAAATCTATGCAAAATAAAAGAGTTCAAACTAAAGGTCCATTTCTAGCTAATGTTCCTCTTCAACATATGGTTCAAAATTATGAGGATGTAAAAATCAAAAAACTTATTTCTGAGTCTGAGAGCCCTCAAAAGGTATATCATGTTGCCTAAAATTATTATTATTATTATATTTTTAATATAATTTACTATTTTTGTAATATATAATGTAAAATTTTAAGTTTTAATTTTTAGTTTTTTTTTTTTGTGATTTTTCACATCTTATAACATTGTTAATTATTACTAAATTAAATTTTTAATTAAAAATGTACTAATGTTTTTAATTTTTTGGTGTAGTTAATGCCTGTAGCTGCTTCTACGCCTACTTTGAACAATATTTCAAATGAAACACCTATATCGGCTGAATCTTTTATTAAATCAAGGTAAATTATTCTATCAAACTTTTAAATATTTCAACTTTGTGTTCGTCAATTTGAATGATAAATTTTTCAACAGTTATTTGGAACTGGAACCAAATAATTTGGTGGTTTTTAGAAAAAAGTTTATTGAAGATATATTTTATAAATAGTTTTTCAAATTCGAATTACATTACAATTTATTTCAAATTTTACCATATTACTTTAGCTTATATAAGTTTGGTTAATTTAGTTTTTAGTTTATATATAATATGTTAAATTTTTGATGTTATTGATTAATTAAAGTTATATTTTTTAATTGCAGTCCTTCAACTCGTCGTTCAATAGCCAGTACGTTCGAAAGTCCAAGTACACCACTTAATGTTACCAAATGTATTGGAAAAAATTCAACTACTGTAAGTTATATTTTGTTGGATATTTGTATGTTTATTTTTATTCTAATTTGTTTTGTATGATTATTTTAAACACCAAGAATGGAAAAAAATTATCCCTGTTAAATACTTCGCGTTTGAATAATTCAACAAATAAACGTTCCAATGTAAGTGTAATGAAAGAAAAATATAGTATGTTTTGCATTTTTAACATATTTTAAATTTTAGACTACAATTGTTTTGTTTGACGGAGCTACTGTAAAAAGGAATGAAACAGTCCAGTTTTTCAAATTGAATAAATCCAAAGTAAGAATTAATATATTTTCGTTATAGTAGGTATTTATGTTATTATATTATAATATTATATGATTTTAGTCTGAAAGTATAATTGGGAAGATACCAAAACCGAAAATGAGTGTAAGTTTACAATATATTTATTTTGTAAAATATCATCTTAAAATATTTTATTTTGCGTTTAATAGAATAATTGTATACTATCTTTACTATTTTATTAATATTTAACAGGGTTTGCCAGTATCAAAAAGGTTTACCATGTCATTCAAAGGAAAAGAAAATATTAGACCTTAGTCAACTGATTTGGGTGGTTATAATGCGTAATATTTATGTCATTTAAAAATGTTAAAATCATATTTTTATCATCATTGATAAATTATTTACTTATTATTATTTTTACTATAGTGATTTTTTGTGATACTAATACACTTTATTTAAAAAAAAATCAAACACTCATTTTTTAAAGTCTGATGTATAAACATTAAATAATAAATATTAAATTTTTTTAATTTAAATGATTAATTTGTTATTTTAATTTTTCTAGATTCTTGTTTACAAAATTGAAATGTAAACATTTATATTTAACATAAACAACATTGCTTATATGCATTTACAATTAATAAAGTAAGTCTATACAATCAATATACATATTGACATGTTGTATAATCCAAGTATAATTAATTAAAATAAAATTTGTAGATTACACATAATTATGAGATTGAGTATAATAAATATATACAGCATTAAACATGGTTAGATAAAAATATATTTATTTACAAAAAAATGTACTATTATAATGTATTTATAATAAGGATTTTATATTGGTGGTTGTGTTAGTCGTTTATAATCAACTTTTTCTAAGTGTACAAGTGGCTTCAATTGCTCAGCAAATATACGCATGTCTTCAGCAATTGCATCTTGATTGCTGGGTGCTAGAACACTCAATTCCACTAGATATGATTGTGATATTGGATCAACACTCTCTGGCGCTGGTTTTCCCACCACCATCATCTGTAGCCAAGACCAAAAAACGTATGGTCAAAATTATCAAAATAAATGTAAGACTGATGCAACTGACCTTAAATATTTTTGATACAGTTATCTTCATTCTGCCTTTACGAAACATGTATCCACGTAAAATGTACTCAAAATCCATTCGGAATCCCATTTCAGTAAGGAAATCTACTATTGTTGGCGTTGTAGCTACATCGATACTATTTCGTAAGATTGTTGGTCTGGATTTGTCACCTGAAAATGTAATAAATAATCAAATAATCACAATTTACTTACAATTTGAATGGGTTTTACCAAGTTCAGGTTGTCCTATATAACGTAGCTGATACGGCATGTCTAAATAATCTATTGCTCTCCTAACTCGTAATGTAAGAGGTTGCGGGGTAACATTTCCTAAACATATAAATAGATTAGTTGTAATTAATGAAATGATTAAGAATATATCAAACCATGCATAAGCGCACGGTGAAAAGGTTGTTGGATCATAAGAGATTAGCAATTACTTATGCTGAAACTCATTTCGTGATCGTGAAAAGTTTCTGGACCAGAATCGACATTGTCACAAAGACCTCGTAGCCTGTGCAACAATACCTCAACTGCCGAGTCTAGGACACTGCCTTGTAACAAGTACTCTTGATTCGGAACAATGTTATTCTTCATAGCGGCGGTCAAGC
Source organism: Chaitophorus viminalis (assembly GCA_025469195.1). Taxonomy (NCBI): domain Eukaryota; kingdom Metazoa; phylum Arthropoda; class Insecta; order Hemiptera; family Aphididae; genus Chaitophorus; species Chaitophorus viminalis. The sequence goes on from JAIPRK010000268.1 coordinate 177,861, forward strand.
TGTCCATCGCAGGTATAGGTGCTTCCTGTAACAACAATACGATCTTTGGGGTTTTCGAACAACGCCGGCTGTTGTCTGTTACGAACAGGGTACAACGGAAAACTCACCTTCAAGGCTTCCATGTTGCGTGGTTTTTTTTATGAATTCTACTCGAAAGGTGGATGTGATTTAAAATGTTGACAGGGTTACTCGAATTTTGTAAACTGTATATAGTTTGCACAGTTTGTTTTTATTTACATTCGTATTAAAAATAAATTTTCCGGCTCATTGTATCAACGTACTAGATAAGGTACTGATAAAAGCTTGGAAAGTAAACGTAGCAATATTTTTATCTCTTATCCTCTTTTTAGGTTATCAGAAAAAATTGAAACCATGGGCACGGGATTGTACTAGAAGTTCGGACCTTTTGAATAACCATTATTTTATTTTGAATAAATATTTACAGTAAATTATTGGTGAAATGTAAGTATAATCTTATTTTAATTTTTAAATTATTACTTGCTTATGATGAATATTGAATACAATATATTATTATAAAATATACAGCCCTCTGTGTATCTCACAATTTGGTTGATTTAATGTAATATTTTTGATTTATATTTATATTTATTATTTTTATATATATACACATATACATAAACAATACATGAATTGTAATTTATAATGCAGAATCTTAAATTTATTACCGATTAAAATGATGTGCATAGTGGTAATTTTTTTCACCAACTCATCTTAATTTGAATTAAGTTTAATCTTAGTATTTATTTTATTATTTGTTTTTGTATTTACAGACAAAATCGCATTGATCTCAAAAATTTTAAATATCAATTTTGTTGTAGTTACCTCTATAAACAATGAGAGCATACAGAATTTTAAAAAAGTTGATGCCGTCCAGTGGGGGAGGTGATGATTATGAAAAGGCTAAAAAATCTATACGTTTAGCCAGATATGGTTGTGCCAATAGGCCTTTTTACCACATTGTAGTTGTACTTGTAAGTTTATAATATATTAATGCATTCTTCAAACATTTTCTCTGAAATCTGTAATCTTCTTTTTTCTTTTTTTTTAGCAAAGGCGTGATTGTAAATCACATCCTATTGAACAACTGGGGACTTATGACCCAATGGAAAATCACAATGGAGAAAAACTGGTCAGTTTAAATTTGGAAAGGATTAAGTTTTGGATGGCAAAAAAGGCTCGACTATCTAATCCCGTTGCTGAGTTATTAGGTTTGTGCACTAGTGTAGTATGATCATTATAAGATTTTGTGAGATTGTACATTTAGTTTTGAATTATTGGGTGTAAGTCAATTATGTGTGCAAAATATGTTAGTAGTTATACCATATTAATACTATTAAAAATAGTTGGAGAGGTATGCTAAATAATAAACTAATAAACTAAGTTACTTGGAAGTCAATTTACTTTTGTAAAAATAGTAAATCTAGATTATTGTAGTAGGTTATCAATACTAAGATTTTATAGTTTCCATATGGTATCCATATAGTAAACTTACCACTTAGTAAATAATTATTAACAATTAATGAATTAAACTAATATTTAATTTGTATTAATTATATAATACATACCCACAATGTTTTTTTTTCTAATTTTTTTTTAAATTAAATTAAAATTGATTCAAAATATTTGTGTAGGTTCAAACTTTTCATTTGAGTTTGTTTCATTTTTCACTATTGGAGTTCAACTGCTGAACTAAATGTTTAATTTATGTTCTGGTTTTTTGTTATTTCAAGTAGTTAGGTTTACTTCCAATTAGAACATACAATTTTATTTTAAAATAAAAGTCAATATAACTGGTATTTGGATATTAGTATTCCTTAAATATTCTACATGTTGGTTGTATGTCATGAAAATGTTAACCTATTAAAGCAATTGGTAAACGTTAGAAAACTTAATTTAACTAACCTAATCTTAGTCAACTAGTTTAAACTTATACGTCTTTTATTATATTTGAGTTCAATTAATAAATATAAATTAAAAAATTTAATTAAATTATTTTTATTTTACTACAGTTGTTTTTAATTCATAAATCAGATTTTTGTATTTTTATTTTTTTAATATATGTACCTTGCAAACATTAAGATACGTTACGAATGTGTTATTATAATGTAAGGTAAGGTAGGGTATCCTCCTTACCTCTAACTTAGATTACCATCCTCACATTGAGCATATCACCTGCAAAGCTCTTAAAACACTAGGATTTATTAAGCACATCTCCATGGATTTGAAACTATCATATTCCTTAAAAAGTCTTTACTGTGCTCTTGTGAAACCAATAGTTGAATATGGATCAATTCTTTGATATCCATACACATATTTTGACTCTAACCAACTTGAACGTGTTCTTTAATTTCATTTCTTTCTGTCTTGAAATAGAACATGAACCATTTGATTGTTGGACGTCCACCATCATTTATAGTTGGATAGTTTATCAAATAGAAGAGTATAATCTAATCTCAATTTCTTCAACAAACTTGTAAATTATTTCATTGATGCACCTGAACTTTTTGAAGCGGTTGATTTCAGTATTCCTAGTAGACATTTCCAGGTTACCTGCCTCTTACTATAATCCTTTCACCACACCAACTATGGCCATTACCACCCCATTCATCGTATGATATGCCTAGCAAACAAAAACTTTTCTAGCTTATAAAACCTAAATATTATTGTAACTAATGTATTTTAAACTTATGTATGAATTTCTTAACCTACTGTACCTTGGGAAACAGCCTGTAATGTAATGGAATAAATAAATAATATTATTATTCAACCCACCTCAGATTTCAAAACTAATCTCTCAATAGTAATGCAAATTAAAATATTTTTTCATAATATAGTTTTGATATTGGAGCAGTGCTTTTTTATTGATTGTATTTTTCAAGATTACATAATGACTGTTAAAATATTGATATTATTTAAAACTTCATGGTATTAATGTTTATAAAAATAATTTTGTTCGATCTGATAGAAATAATAATTACATCTTAATGAGTTTTTAAGTTTTTGTTTTGTTCGTTTAAATATAGAATATAAACATTTTATTTTCAGGTTTATCTGGATTCTTACCCATACATCCTCGTACATACATGACAGCCTGGAGAAATAGGCAACAAAGTAAAACAGAAACCCAACCTACTGAAACAGCAACTAATTAAGTTAGAATATGTTTATTGAAAATGTAGATAGTTGAATTGCTACGATGCTTGTTATTTGTAGCATTGTAGTAAGTGAGTGCATTAAATGCAAAAATAAAAATAAAATGATGTATATAGTATGTTAAGTTGTTTTAATATGTTTAAATGAGAATCAACAAAATACAATGTCAAAGTAGATAAAAATGAATAGATGAAGTTATGTTGACTACAAAATACATTTTATTTTATTTTTCTTAAAGTATTTAGTTTTAGATTAAATTTACTATTTTGAAAACCTAGATGTCTTATATAACCAGTGCTAACCAATATGTATTAATTATACCGTATTATTTTCTTAATATATTTCTATGACACAATTATTTTAAAAAAAATTAATAGTTTCTCGAGAAAAACAAATTAAGTATTGTGTTTTTAATTTATATTGATAAAATAATGGTCAGTAAAAAATTTATAAAATAATAAATTAGTTAATATAGAACATGCCAAATAAAAACAAATAATTCAATAATCGTAAGACGGCATTTCCTTATCATTGTAATAGTGATGATCGTCAGGATTTTCCATTGCTCGGCCAAGTGTGCTTACAAATGACTTAGCTCTTGACGACAAATACCGATCAACTTGGCCCAAAACTGTCATAAACTGTATCATTTTCTCCAAATCTGAGTTAATTTTCTCAGCCCTTTCATCATTTGAAATCTGTGAACGCGACTTCTGGTGTAAGTCTTCCAAGCGAATATGGTTGGAATGTGGTTTTGATAGTTGATACACATCTTTTGGGGGAATGTGACTGTTGCGTAATGAGCGGTTATTTCCTACAAAAAAATATATTGTATAATCTTATGCTACAATTATTTAAGGAGTAATAATACATTTTCTGAAAAATTGATTACATTAATAAATGTTTTACAGATAAAAGTAAAACCGATTTTTCCCAAAGAACGTTATTAATCATTATTCTCATATCTCATCACATATCTTTTAAAACAGTTGTTTATTTTGAAATTTGTTAATTTATTAATTAAATTATGACCTGAAAGTACTACTTTATTTTATTTATTTATTTAATTAATGCTAGCCGGCTATTACGAAATTTAATGATATTTTACTTGTTATTTGAAGAATGATTATATTATTATGGTATTTATTTACAACAGTATAGTATAACATATAATAATAATAATAAACAAATTTTTAAACATAAAAAAATGGTAAGTTAACAGTTTGAATGTGGTAAGTAAGTTTGATGTATTAAGAAAAAATCATTTTGTAATATGGTAAATGAAAATACTATGGAGATATTAAAGGGGCAAAGTATTCTATATAAATGATGGTTGTAACTTGTAATCCGTACGGTGAAAATAAAGAGTGTTCTCTAGTTGTATAAGCAGAAATATGAAAATAGAAGACAAGAGTTAATGGTAATCGATTTAACCATTTAGTATAGATAGGGGATAAAATGAATGTCCGTATCAAGACGGTGAGAGGCAAAAGTAGGAACATTTAAGGTCTAGAGGATGAGCTTGTACTGAAATTCTTAAGAAAAAAAGCACAAATAGAAACAGAGATTGAACTCGCTCAACACAATTTGGTTCTTGGTCAAATATGGTTGCCACACAACTATACCGTAGTCCGTAGGTATTCTAAAATGAAGCGGATCAAAGAAAAATATACACTATGGTTCCTACTATAGATGGGAACAAAAACAGGATATGGACGTAAAAAGTCTAGTATTGTTCTTTATAAAGTCCAGTACTCTTATACGCTTAGAACTTGTTGTGTTAATACGGTGATCAAAAAGAAAGAGTAGAAGTATGGCAGAACCCTGTAGGCAGATATATTTTAGGTCATCGAATACGCGTTTCAGTGGGAAACTATTGAGAGAGTGGTGGATAAGAGGATTGCGTTTCCTACTAAAATACATTACATAATATACGAACACTCGTACTAATTATTATTATTTTAAGACTTAACAGTGACTAAATAATTTCTCAAGAGTATCTTTTAAAAATTATATCCAAGTCTACGCGACTACGCACCAAAAAACATAATTTAATGCATATTGCATAGTAGGTATACAATATTATAATTTGGAAAAAAGTATCCCGTCGACTTTAATTTAATCCAGTATTATATATTATTATATATTCACTATATGTATTACCTATAGGTAATGTTATATGACGATGCGAATTTTTTTTTTTTTTCATCGTCATGAGAAAAGAATAAAAATGGCGCCGACCAAATACGCTCAAGCGCGCCATGTCCATGCGTTATTGTTTTGACTATTTAAATAATAATAATAGGTAATAATAATTATTATATGAACGGTACTTTTTTTTTTATACAACCACGCGAAATAAGAAGAACGTCGTTACACACACATTGTGGCACAACGATTTTTTTTGTTTGCGTTCGAAAATCAGTTAAAGATCACGTAACTTATAAACTATAAATATTACTGTATATACATGAATAATAATATAGGTATACCTATACCATCTGAAACATTATTGTAATATTATTCTGCACAAACGCACGCGCCCGGACGATGCAAAACAATGCGTGTAGATATAGATGGTCAAACGGTATTTTATACATTGTTACGAATTGTTACTTACGTTTTACGATAATAATTAAGTTGTAACTATATCATGTATATTAAAAGTGTTTGCAAACTATATGAAGTGTGTACTGTGTATGGGAATACCTGTAAATTTTCGTAAATTTTCCGTACACTATTTTCATAATAAATGTAACCGGAGCTTTATTGTTTTCCGTCGTAGAAAGATATTTTATAATGTGACCAAGTATAATAAATTGGTGGCGACTTCCGAATGACTGTATGTCTGTATATAATATAAACTTGAAATAAGTATATATAAGTATGTACAGAAATTCCCTGCGGGACGCAGGTACACGGTTTAACTTAGTCAAAGTTGAAAACTTCAACAATTTAAGTTATATAGGTAATAACAATAATTATATAATTATGTACGTTTCACGCCGCAGTGATTTAAAAGTATATTATCAATTATTAATAGGTGATACCTATTTCATATTTACAATTTGTTTTGAAAAAAATTACGATTTTTTATACTCATATTTACCTTTTATACCGATAAAAAATTTAAACATTTATAAATTATTCCGGGATATACATCCGCAATATTTTGATAAAAATAACAAAATATCCTAAGGGTATTTTACACTCGCCGATCAAATTCGAGTTCGGTAGGAGCGATTAGATTTGTATTGTAAAGTCATAAGAAAAAGAATCCATTATTATTATTTTTTTAATTACTACCACTTCTTTAGAAATTTTCTATCTAATATTCGAATAAAAAAATAAATTATATTCAACGGTTTAAATAATAAACAGTAACATTCATTACCCATAATAAGGTATATCACATATGCAAGAAAATAATTTACGTGGTATATTATTCACTGATGCAGTGATGCTATCAGTAGTTTTTACAATTTTGATGCGAACCAATATAGTATCGGTTTAAAATCAAAACATTTAGGAAGAAGTTGTAAACGCATTGACGTATTAATTTAATCGGTAATAATAATACATATTATGAAAATAGACCGAACTCACTCGAAGAATCCGAAAAAGTATTATAAAATACGTCAGCATTTTATCCAATTAAAAATAAAAAATCAACATTTTAATCAAAACGTGCGTCAAAGGTACCTATATTATAGTTCATTATATATATAATAGTATTATACAAATTATTGTAGATTTTATATATAATATATTTTGTCGCTTTTTTACACTGTAAAAATTTATCAGTGATAATAATGTTTTAATACAACTGCGCGTACGTGTGTACGAAATAATAATATTTCATTATAATTTATTAATATACCTATGTATATACTATAAATATATAAATATCATAATATTATAATAATGAATTGTGTTTTTGGACGGTATATACATTTTCATGTGCGCAGTGGACAGTTTTCACGATCGACATTCGACAGCATTGAAAGTCAAACGGAAAGGTTATCAGAGTAGTCGTCATTATTGTTGTGCTCAGAGCGCTAAGTACCTATATGAAATAACCGTTTTTTACATGTACAATATATTATAATCTTGTACAGGTCTCCTCTCCATGTTTCTAAATCCTCAATCAAAAATCTTACGAAAACATCTGAATCTCACGGATGTCCAGTTGAAGGTTTCACGTGGTTCGTAATAACTAATAACTATAATAAATATTAATACATATACGATGTGTTTGTTGTACTGCACGTGATATGAATAGGTATACGTTTTGAAATCGAATAGAAAAAATTGAGTATAACCCTTGAAATCGAGCCCTTGAGTTTTCATGCGGTCAAACAAACTTATATTTTAATACACGACTATAATACTGCAATAAACAATTAATAATCGCTATTCTCTTGTGCAGTGCAAAGTCGTTTACAATAATTCGTTGTGCATCATGCTGTATTACACAGGCATTGCATTTGGGTGTTCTCTGCCTACGTCATGTACGATCGCTTGTCTAAACTTTAAAGACTTAAAAAATTCTCCGGATCGATATTCAAGTTATCATACACAGATACTTATGTGCAGAATAATTTATCACATAATTCGCTGATTTATAGTGTGAGGTTTAAAAAACAACCAATTGAAAATAGCAAAAAATTCTATGGCAATTATTATTACTATGAAAATGGTAAAACATCGAACTTGAAATATATTACACAACTTAAATGAAAATTAAACGAATATAAATTTTTTTTATGACTAAAAAGATCGTTAATATAACATCCCGTTCATAATATGCGTTTGCAGCCACAACATTTCTAGGGAATAGCCGAAGTTATTGTTCTCTATAAATTCTCAAAAGATTAAAGTTGTCTACAGGTTTGGCATGGTGTAAAATCGGATTGTTAATTTCATTTTTTATATAACATACTACTAGAAGAAGTGTGTCCACTTTTAATTTTGGCTATTCAATTATTTCCCATTGCCATATAAAAATATCTGAAATGTTCAATAAATGCAAATATTATTATTTTGCGTTGGACCATTTATGGAAAATACCTTATTATCGTATTGCAGTGCACGTGTAACGCGTGGAAGAATTTCTGGAATACGTATTTATATAAAATTATGGAACCGTAATAAAAAACCGAAAAACCCTATTTTATCATATTATAGGATCAGGCGGAGTTCATCTACGTGGCCGCAGCTAATCACGCGAGTGCATGTACTCGTATTATAATTTTTAATTGGTGCACTATACCGTTCGTATACGTTCATATTATCATATCTGACTCTACAGCTCGCTATAACGTAGTTGATCATTAGGTGAATGTTGTAGACATGTATAGTAGGTAAATGATTATTGTTACACAAAAGATGCGATAAACCGGATCAATAGTCAATCGTTTGTTCGTTACGAAAAACACACCGCTGCGGTGATGCATTCTTAAGTAGTAATATATTATAATAATTTCTCCTCGTCTCCGCGTGCCCGTCAATAATGATAATAATAATATAATTCTCAGCTAAATCAACCTCAGGAATTTTAAATGTAATATTTATCACGAAACCGTGTAATGCGCAAGGCAAAAGCGTCTTATCGCCGTTACTCATTCAGATTAAAAGTCTTAAATAGGTCTTATATATATATATATATGATGGGCGATGGCCTGCTCACGCATAAGTATTATATTATAATATAATTATAATATACGATGGTCGACGACGAGCAGTGTTTACTATTATATATATTATATTTAATATTAACACGTTATTATTGTTGACATTTTAGAAGTATGCAGTGATAATTTTTTTCACGTTTTATGCATTTTAATATTGTTTGCGCGAAACATATTATATGCTAACGAGGCATTGTGATACAGCAAAAATGAAATTTTTTGAAAAACATTTACTATACTATACAGTTATATGTATACGTAGGGTTGTAAAATTTCATGAAATATTTCATTTCCATGAAAAATATTTTTTTATTATTTCCAAGTGAACATTTTTAAAAGTTGGTTTATTATATGAAATAAAGAAAATATGTAACATAGTTATATACTACATACATAAATACAATAAATACATACATACATAGTACATACTTAGAACTCATAAGTTACAACTAGTTTGGTAAAGTGCTAAAGTCCAACTGTCCAAGAATCAATAATATGAACAAAACAATTAATAAACAAAATAATAATTAACAATGACATGTCGCCATAATCTGGCTTCAAAAACCATTACTAATAACTAATAAGTAATAATTTAATTATTTATATTAGTAATAAAGTAATAAGTGGTAAAAATAGTTTAATAGCCAATAGGGGATTCAATTGATAAGTGATAACAAAAATATAATAAAATTAATACCAATATACAAATACCATATAAATATATAATTATTAATTAATAATTTATAATCATTGACCATTAACAGTATTTAGGTAGGGTTTTTAATTCGTAAACCTTGGTTGATAAATGATACCTAACTGATAAGTTATTCATAATAAATGTTTTCTGTGTTTTATCAATATATTATTATTTCTAATCATCCATAAACGTGTTTAAAAGAAAAAAATATTTTTCATAATTTCATTGTAATATTTCAAGAAGAGTGAAATTTCAATTTTGAAATATATCAATTGAAATATTTCAATTTTACAACCCTATATATACGTAATAATATAATAATTAGAGCACAAACTTAAATAGTATATATTCTGCAGAAGTTACTCATAAGAACATACCTCTACAAAACATATATAATTTAGATAATTTAATTGAAGTAATTCCAGAACCGGCAGAATCCCAACTCTGATTATTACCGAATCATTCCCCGAAAACCTTGAAGAGTTTTAAAAAAAAATTATTTTATACATTTCGTTAATACTATGCGTAGGTACTAACGACAGGTCTGGAGAAATTAAGTTAAACATTTCTATAACATTTTCATGAATTTTTTTTGAATTTTGAAAATAAATCTGCAGACTTTTATTCTTTTATCACACTCCCTCCTACCATATATTGCGACAAATTGCTTACTTTATGAGATTTTTAAAAACAATTATTTATACTTATTCATTAGTATAAGTTAAATGAAAACAGTTTAGCGTAATGAGCCATACCAGATAGATTGTAATATATAATAATAAATATAATAATTCGAATAATTATTAATTATGTTTATATGTATTATATTCTAAAAATTATTTTTGCTACCAATGGGTGAAATGAGATGTATAACATAACTTTTCATGCGGTTATATCGTGTCCGATGGTTTATTATAGTATGAAATAATTGGGAGTTTTTTTTATCTAGTTAAAATCATGGCTTAATGATGCTATTTATTCTGATCTTATACTTATTCAGACGGATAATAATTATTATTCAATAATTTTTCTTGGAATTTCGAACAAATTATAAGAAAAAAATGAGTTAGTACAGATAAATCATAAGATGTTTTAAAATAATATGATGACCATATGTACGGGTATTTTTAATAATTAACCTCTTGGACCCAAATCGTAGTGCGCAAAAATACAAATCTAGTTTTACATTATATTTACGTAAGTAACGAATTCATGTAGATTAGTAGGTATCACCATTTGAAAATAAAAATCAAAAAATTAAATATAAGATAGATGGAAATGATAAAATATAATTTATAAAATCCTGTTCAACGACGGAAATCGTTCCAATTACATGTACTCGTACATATCATAATTATATTATGTAAATAATAATATATATATATAAAAAAAACTTATATTTATTTCATTCCACCAAGGCTACTCTTCTCCCGGTAAAAGCCTAACTGAAAATTCCCGTTTTCAAGTGTCATTTTTCTCATCGTCCATTTCATATTTTACATTTTACACTGGCTTTTTTATTTAATCGTTAAAAAAATCTATTAAGCAAACGTACAATGTCCTTACCTACGTGTTCATTCTTAACCGTTAAGCTAGAATATTGAATCATAAAATAATCAAAAAAAAAAAATCAATGTTGTTTGAGTTTGGCTTACAGGAAATGTTTATTTTTTACATTATTTTTTAATAATTTTACGGTGAAAAACGCCAGATTTGAATAAAAAATGTACAAGCAAATAGTAATAGTCAACGGGGAAATATTACTATTGACGACAGATAGTAGTTTCATTTTTCGTTGGGAGTTCGCAAGTTACCTAGATTCACTTCCTACTCGTGTATACGTATTTATACAGGTAGTGTGATTTAAACTACCATAGTTTTCGGACTTCAGTTTAAAAAATAATTACCAGTAGTAGTAAGCTTGACGGATCCTCCGGCCGGAAGCTTTTTCGATGAAGCCGACGTCTTAGGAAGTTTGCTCACTTCTGGTATGCCACGAGCTTTGGCCACCGGCGGCGTCGGATGATAAAACGTTCCAATCATCGACTCGCTGTGTTGGCTGGCTGTCGGTGACGCGACGACGACCGACTGCAATGAAAAATAAAAGAAACGGAAACAAATTAATTTTTACTAGATGCAGTTGAATGCAAAAAATATATATGTAAGAATATCGGGATATCTTAAAACGAAATATATTTATTTAGATGTGTGAAAGATATTGATGCGCACCTGGATGGCGACGTAAAGCACGATCGTTCTGTATATCATCGTGGAAAAACTGTGCTCAGCCCGTCGGTCGGTGTTCGCTTTTTAAACGTCTCAGCGAATCGTTTTTTTTTTTCAGCTGGAATTTCCAAAACAATATGCCCACTCAGTGTTTATCTTCCCGTCTGTCGTTACCACACCACTTTTTCACGTTCATTATTTTTATAAATGCAAATATTTATTATGTATATTTATTTGTGTGCAAGTGTACCTTGTAGGTACATATTTTATTAGTATTTACTTACATAATATTATATATATATATATATATATATATATTAAATATGTTTTATTTTTTGACTACTGCTGTGTGACAACGACAAAAATAATAAATGATAACAATAACAATAACGTCCGACGTGCATTGTTATTGCAACAGGTGTGCGTGCGGACATGAGGTAGTTTCGAAACGTGAGTCCCGGAAACCGCGATCCAAGTTCTTCGTCGCTGTCGACATATATTTTAATAAATTTATTTAATTTAAATATTACCTGTATAACTATACGATAAACTAACAGAGTATAGACCCAAATAGATTATAATATACTATAATATTATACTATACTATAATAACTATGATTTTCTGTCTCGTGTGAAGCATCATATATTTAAAATAAAATAACATACAATCTATACAACAAAACTAAATAGATAATAACAAGTAAGTAAAAAATAAAACTAAGTAAAATATGAATAATAATAACAACACACTAATGTAACAAGTATGGTAATTGGTAATGTACATTCCATATTAATTATTAGTTATATATTTTCTTTCGTCCAGTATATAGCTATATTTACCGCCTTCTGGTTGCTTATCATAAGATACTCTTGTGTACATGGGCTTGGCCCTCGTGGGCAAACAAGTAGGTGTGACGTTGTTTGCTCTTGTCCATATATGCAAGTTATGCTATTTTCTCATATTTTCTTTTACCCGTCCTATACCAATACGGTAGTCTGTTCAATGTCTTCCATATCGGCTAGTCTAGGTTGTTACCAGAAGGTAGTCTTTCTGATGGTTCCATCCATATTTTACCGGTGGAGTCCGTTATTAGTTTTTCCCACTCACATAGCCTGCTTAGTAAGGGTGTTTCTGATAGCTCTTCAGTTATCTTTAGGAAAAACTTTCTTGATTTCAGACAGGAACTGGGGTCATTTTGGCCGTAAATTTGGTGCCTTGTGTCTCTTTTTTGTTTACCGCGTTCAATTTTAGATGATATCAGACTTCGGACTTGTGGTGGTGGGATACTTGCTGGTAGGTAAACTTTGTCTATTAGTGTGTTTCTAAGGCATCCTATATGATTAGTCGACATTTGTATTTAAGGCAATATCTACTTTTTTCGCATGAGTAGAGCTTCTCCAGAACAGGTATTCATACTCCCTTACAGAGTAGTATATAGTATCATCGTTGAGACCCGTAACGTATCTGGTTGTGCACCTCATGTTGATTCTGTTAATTTCCGTATCAGACCGTACCGCGTATTGTTTTTTCTACTGGTTTTTTCGCAGAGGGTCTTGTATGTTAGTGCTGTATCCAACATTACTCGAATAATACGCGATGAAACTTTGAATCGGCTGGGTAATATCTGTACAGCAAACGAATATTATAATGTCACGCGACTCACGCGTCGTTGTCGTCGAAGTAATAAAATAATATTAAAGGCCTGCAAACAAGCGGTTATCCTATACGTGGACTATATAATATGTATAATATATACATGGGTGTAATCAATTATTATATTTGTATTTTTTAATGCTTAGGTACTATGTGGATGAATACATGCTATGTTATGTTTCCGATACAAATCCGATCCGACCAATAATAAAATATGGTCGTCGTTTGTATGTTATTTAAATAGGTAGGTATATATACAACCTGCTGCAGTCGGACGGATTCGTTGTGCACAAATCTGATGGGACTTGACGATATATTCGTGAAATAGTATGATTTATTAATGTTGCACTCTATACTCAGGATATTTCTAGAGTTTGCGGTCGTTTTGTTCACTCGCTTCAATACTCGTCTGCGGCAGTACAACAGCGGTTCGTGTCTGTCCTCAGTACCCACGGTCACCTCTATTTCGGTTCAAACGTAATCGGAGTCCGTTGTCGACGAATTACGTGAATACCAACCCTATGGTTGTCCTCGTACTTTACTCTCCATCCCGAGTGTCCGGTCAATGCGTGGTCGTCACTTCGTCGGTAACGGTTACCGCGGTCGCGGTACCACGACCAAGGGATTGGCAGCTGTGCCGTGTATTGTTAAATAATTTTCTCCGATTGGCTGATCACTGGTTACATTTAAGTATACTGGTATACCATATAGGGTACAAATGGAATTACATATTACCACGGAATTGGTTTCAACCAATTCTTGAATGTGTAGTAAGTTATAGTAACTGGTTGTCTGGTTATGAAATATTTATTTATTTATTTACGTCCGGAGGCAAGAGAGTGTATATGGAATTCAAATATAGTTAATTAAAGGTTATGAATAGTAATGTAAATAGATTTTTAAACATTGTAATACAATTTTGTTATTAAATATGGAGGTAATACATTAAGAGATAAAAAAAAAAAAAGATGACGAATCTAATTATAAATTGAAATTGAAACATAAATGACGAAGTATAAATTCAGAATAGTAGTTGAAGTGGAAGCTATCGAGACTGCTGTAAACCCGAAGGATATAACTTTTAGGTTCATTAAAATTATATATGATTTGAGTGTGGAATGATTCATTAAAAACATTTATTGATCTCGTATAAAAAGTTGGAATTGACAAACCGATTTTTTCAATCATTTCGGGACACTGAATATTATTATTTAAAATTTTAAGAATAAAAGATGTATCGTTAAATTTACGTCTGGAGGAGAGTAAATATTATAGTAGTATATTCGATGAATACCATAACCACAGACTTGTTTCTAGAGTTATGGTCTCATAGAAATGGTTCAGTGATATCAGATAGTATACGACACGACACAGTATAGTGTGACCCGGCTTAACGGACTACACGACCGACTGCTGCAGACATGACGAAAACTTGGCCTTAACGAGCTGGATGGATAGCGCTGGCTGTGGTTGTATTCGTTTTATTCTTATACAATTCGAGCTGTGGCTTTCGCTACTAACAGCGCCATAGGGACAGGGTTTGAGGGTTATCGACGGATCAGACGACTCATTTTCTAACACTCAACGTACCCGCTGCACACTGCACCCATCGTTTACGTCTAAGAACATTAATTGTATTCGTTCCTAACAAAACCGAAATTAACGTGGTATATGTATAGGTATCGTCGGTTTTATTGCTATATAGTATACATATTATATAACCGTCTCGAAAACCTTAGTGCGAAACGGCTGTCTGAGACGACAATATAGAGCTGATATTATTATACTATATTATATCAGATCTAGGGTAGGTACTATTTCATGTCGCTTTAGGTCTTGGGTATCAGTCTCAATTGTCCACCGTTCGATGGTTCACTCGCAGATCAGTCGTAAATTCATAAATCTTTTGTATAGACGAGGCGTAGGAAGTTTCTTATGTATCATTATGTATAACTTATAATATTTATAAGTTATCTGGTAAATTATAAATTATAAATACGGTTATGGCGACGATTCTTTTTTCTTTGTGGCGTATTGCGCCTAATAACACGTGCTTCTACAGAATAAAACATGTATATTTTACACTTCGATGTTTTTTTTTTTTTTATTTATTTAAGAAAATATAAAACTATACAATTATGCTCAACAAGTATTAATGATGAAGAGATTTACATAACTTGAAAGTGGCACGATGCAGGAGGGCTCCCAATGGAGCTACCTACTTGAGTATTTATTAATGGAGGAGGTCTCTAACCCATTTTCGTTTGAATCTTCGTGGGGGGTTGCCAGGGATGTGTTGAGAAGCAAGATAACTAATGTTAAGGTTATTATGGGAGCTAAATTTTTTGTGGAGTTTATGGTAAGCAATTTTAATGACTTGGTTTACGTAATTTATTTTCAGGTCTGAGTGTAGGGTTTTGTTACTTCACTTCCATGTTACCGCTATGACGTATAAACTATATTTTTCATGCATTCATATATTTCCCGGTCCAATATCCATCGTGAGTATTCTACAGTTAGAGTTCGTTTTTTTACTAGTGTATATAAAAATGAGCGAATAGAATCTGAATACCTGCGTACTATACTAAAACGTTAACGTCAAAATTATTTCAATCGGTATGATATTATTGTAGAACTGAAAGGTTATTGAATTAAAATAAATAATAGCAACATTTTAAAATAGTACAAATGCACAAGAATTGACATAAGTATAAATTATTATTTTTCCTCGTTGATATAAAATGATAATTTCGTTTACAATTTCAGATACGATTTCAGAGCCGTTGTGACGGTATTATTGCATTCCAACTACGGCATTATTATGTATTACTCAGTATTTTATTATAAATAAAACCTAACAGTCTTTGTTCGGTATGAAAAGTTTATCGTTTTATAGTTAAATGTTTGTCTGAAATTATGATAACATATTATATATAGGTAAAAAAAGTATAACACCAGCGTTTTGAGGTCAACACGTATGTACAATAAATTCATATGTGTCGGTTAGTTAGATTGAAATTATTTTTCTTTTATTTCAATTTAGGTATACAACCTACTTATATAATTATTTTTACATGACATTTCGTTCGAATTTTACAGCATTCAAAATATGTCCTGTCGTATATGAGATTGTTATGAGTTAAAACAGTTATTTATAACATTAATGCTGTTATACTATAACACTATATTACACTATATTGTGTATAACACAATGATAATTGATAATGTCGTTGATTTTTAGTAATGGCATAGGCTGTTACTCTAAATAATGTGAAAAATCACGTGCGACTCGTGCAAGTATGCGTTTAAAATTATTGAAATAAATTCTTGTTTCGAACTCGAATGTACATTTTATTTGAAGAGATTAATCAACACAGCAGTGTTGGAAATAATAATTTTTATAACATATATAAGACAAATAATTAGGAAAATACGAATTATACAGAATATGTTTCAAGAGTCGAAAGAACAAACATTTAACGATTGTATTCAGATTATTTTTGTTATTTGTAAAATAAAGACACTGCATAATATATGTATTATTTAAACAACAAACACAGTTATTGGTTTTCATGCTATACAACCCAGTCAAATACATTTCAATTAAATCACGTTTTTTGTTTTAGAAGTGTGTAATTGAATGTAAGCAATATTGTATAATGTTTGAAGTGCAGTTTTTTTACAATACACTGCAGATTATGAAAAGGAAACAAACCGATTAACCAAAAATGAAGACATGTCATTAACTTCGATTAGTAAAATGATTAATCACGCGCTATATTAATTATCATAATAAATTAATATAATATACCAACTTTATTCTTTTAAATACATATTCTTGTACAGATCAAATTATGCGAGCAAATTTTACGTATGACGATTGCGGGAAATTCAAACAGTATAGTTTTGATCGACTAAAAAACGAAACGAGTGCAATCGTTCAGAGGTAGATCGTTGAACGAAGAAGTACATAATTTATTAGTTAGGTATATCATAGTTGATTTTGACAATATCGTATTTTAAAACCGAAGTCGAAATGACCTACGAACTTGGATTATTTTTTATTTCACGCAGTACAAAATAGTTTATTCGAAAAAAAAATAATAAATAGAACAAAAGTTATTGTATTTGTGGAGTCATCTTGAAATACCTTCATCCCTGTGTAATTATATGTTTGCAAACTCAAATACAAATGTTAAAATGTCAATAAATTACAATATAATTCTAGTTTGTGGTCATGAACGGGTATTTGAGTACATGAATGCCGGTTGGGCACGTGCTAAAAATATTATTAATACATAATACACACATTAAAGTAAAAGAGTAAAACCAATAGATTTGAGTAAAATTAGAAAATTAAATGTATTGGCTATAAAGTATATAAATATACCGACGTTATATAATAATAATATGTTGCTGTTCACTAAACGTCTTGCGTTATGATGACTGAATATATATACCTAACATATAAAACGCAAAAACCCTCAAATCGTCGTAATTACCACAATGTCTAAAGTATTTATAGTATAAACATTAAATTATGTAATAGATCTATAGAGAATAGACTATTGGTATATGCAAATGCAACGGATTTTTACCGATTATACTATGATGTAGTACCTTGTACATATAACACTTAACACAAATTTTTTTTTAACTGCTTAAGTAATACAACGAGTGTACAAAATGCATATTTGCATAAAAGTTTGTACGTAAACAATTTTTATTAATTAGTGCGTTAAGAAATACATCTATAAATATGTTTTAACATATCACATAGAAATACATACTTCGAACAACCTCCTGCAGTAGGGTCAATATTAATTGTAAGACTTTTTCGTTTTACTTGCAGAAAATAAATTAAGTATGCTTCAATAGGAATGCGAAATTTCTTAATAAATATCGCAATAACAGGCAATAATGTGATGTATTACATATTAGTACATATATTATATTAAATTAGGTAATGTTACGGCTGAAATCATTAAAATTCAGTATTTACCAGTTTAGCACTTATGCGTGTAATGTGTGTGATACGGATGTTGTTCAATATTAATCAGTTCTAATGGTATTTATATATTTTTTTTTTTTTAAGTAAACATTTCAAAGCTATTTGTTACATTATTTTTCAAACATGCAAAGTTCATTACGAGAACGTAGTGAATAATAATTGGTAATCTAGTGCTAATAATATACCCTAAACATCAGTTTAGGGGTACCTATCATTAATTTTGTCTGGACGAAGATCAATTTCTCGACGATGTTTTTCGACCATCGACCAGGATATTTTAAGGATTTTTTTCTACTGTGCTATTTAATCAAACTTGTCATGGTCTTAACCTATCCTAACTTAGTGATGACTAACGGCCGAGGGTAAATAATACGAACAATGTCAATCTTTTCATTTAACTATCAAGTATCGAACATTTCCAAGTACGCAAAATAAACTCAACATCGCTTTAGTAGCTCAGCCCTGTCATCGATCATATATATATATATATATGATTTGAATGAAATGTTATAACTTATATGTGTTGTAGAAATGTATCACTCTTGAATTTCGATGTCCGACCGTCGAACAGCTTTATCGATCGTACAGTTAATTTATACGATTGTATACTGGAATAGTCGAAATATTGTCTGATTCTTCCGTAAAACATGTATCCCAAACACACAAGGTGTTTTTTGGATTTACTTCAAAAATATGCACTCCGTGTATAGTGGATATACTGTGTACTCAAAAGTATTTCTATACGTCACAAAGGTTTAATCTATCTAATTGGAGAACTAATTGCAGAAGCACTAATAGTAATAGAGAATGATTTTATAATAGTTTTGTATAAATACTGGGGACAATTCTGTGGATATATATTTGTTTTAAGCTCATTTTTGGATTAAAAAAATAATCAGGCTGTAAGTACGCGCTTTCTAACAGTGCTGAAATAATATTAAACCGACGAGACGAGTTCTTATCGATTTTTATCCAAGCATAAGTCACACTCAGTGCAGGTGATAACAAGCACCAGACCGATGCTTCGACGAGCTGCTGATCCAAAGTCCACGAATAATAATCGGATGATAATCGTAATCGCAATAATCGACACAGTTTAGCAAAGCGATTAGGTACGTTTTAGCAGTGCCTGCGCTAGGCCCTGCAGTGTAGATTTAAAAATAATTTCTTGATTCATTGAAAGAATTGATGAACGCAGATGATATTTTCTTCGATTTACGGATTCGTAACTAAAACAGAACCCCCGTTGACGATGCAACAGTTCAATACGATATAGTCTCGGACCTCGTATAGCGTGACGACACAATAACATTCCTATAAATATTTTGGTAAGAATTATGTTAGCCCGAAAAATAACCGTTCAACGTATTATGTTATAGTGATGATTGTGATGGGCACCTAGTAGTGCTAAGGAAAAAAAAAAAATTAAATACGTCAGCGTGAATTCGAAAGCGCGCCGACGCACCGTCGCACGCATCGCGCGAGATGTTGATTGTTATCTGTTTCTAAATTTGAAACATAAAATAAAATAACTCGTGAACAATCCGTGTGAATTCATAAAATTCGTTCGTTACAACAGTTCACTTTCGTCGTGACCTCCATGCGAACAAAATACAAACATAACGTTATTTAATAGTGCTATGACATATAACAAATCCTTATTGTCGAGTTTTTAGGAAATAAATTAAATTACGACGTGCGTAGTACGTATTCGTTCTACATTCGCGAGTACAACGATTTATCCATGTGCTTTTTCGTACATAAAGCAGTAATGAGTTTCTAAAATGATTGAAAAGTCTGAAAATCGATTATTACTTTTGTATACATAGTACATTTTTCACATGATCACTTTTTTCTGGGCAAAATAATTGAATACCTAATAATAACTTGATAATAATAATTTACCCCCCCCCCATAACGAATTATTTGAATTAAATACTGTTGATCTTTTTTTCATTGAAACTTTGTGAGTGAATAGTACTGCAATAATCAGTCTCGATGATTATACATATATTGTTAATAAATGAATAACCATTTTACCTATTTAAGCGAAATACACATTATTAATATAACGTAATGTTTATTATCAAAAATTATTTAAATTTAGTTTAAACTGCTCGTTTGATGATTGTTCGATTGTTATTGCTTGAATATTTAATAACAGTTAAATAATTTGAATATGTATGTTATTAAGTAATACAATATAATGATGCCCAGTCTAACAATTACATAATAATGATCACAAATGGTTTGATTATTAGTTTATCACATCAGCTATTATATAGTAACACACGAGTTTTAAAATGAAAACCGGAAAGGAAAAGTATATTGTACAGAGCACAGGTACCGTAAAATTATGAAATAAAATGCACTATAGATTTATTATACTGCATGTGACGCGGGTAGTTTGGAAATGTGCAACCACCGCGCACAGACTTTTTAACGACGGCTAAAAATAGCTTTAACCAATGAGGATGAAACTACCCTTTTGGTTTTTCGGTTGACAAACACGTGTTGTGTGCGGTCATCACCTGTGAGTTGTGACGTCATCGACCATAGAGCAAATATAATTACTCATCGAATGCATTATACTGAAGATATTGTTCGAATGGTTTTTAAAAACGAACTATGCATTCCTTATATAATATTGCCTTCAGAACGAAAGTTTTTTCTCCTTACACATTTTCCCCGGATTATACTTGGAACGCGCACAATTAATATTCAACGTACAACCGTATCGTGGTCTTATATAAGAGGGTCCATAGTCCGCCAAACTGATATGCACTGTAAACTATTTATACTCGTAAATAACAATAATTATTAATAATGTGTTCGATAAATATTATAGATGTGTATTTTAAAAATGTTTTTCTCTTTTTTCACATCTACGGACATGATGCAAGCAAGTATATATATTACACTGTTCTGTTGTGATAAAACAATTAGTGTGGTCACAGTACAATTATATAGTTTCTGATTTTAACAGTATATTTTTTAGTTACTTTAGCAATACGCGTTTGAAAACCATCTGACATTCGTCTGTGGAAACTCGTGTTCGAATTTTCTGTGAAACATGCAAACGCATGAATACAACAATAAAATAAATACTCAAGGGGTTACCAAAAGCGGTGGATGAATCTTAACCGACCCGCATAATCAAGTTGAAAAATCCCGGTAACTTTACTCATTAAAAAAACAGTCTATAATCCATTTTTCTTTTTGTTGTTTCATATATTTATTAAACATTAATTTTCTATAAAGTTACGAAGAAATAATAAATATTGGCTCTGATCTATCAGTATTTGAGTATAGGTAATAATAATAACATGATAATAGGTAAATGTAATAATATGTATTTTGAAGGTGGATAGCCCGCTAAAATTTTCCGGATTCCTAATGTGTGACCCTTGGAAAATGTTAATCGGTGATCCCTGACAATATTATGTAATGATTAGGGAACGGATTTAAATGTTCTAAAAAGCAAAAATAATGTTTTAAAAATTTTATGATATAATGCACTATATCATAACAATTTTTTTTTTTTTTGAAAAAAAATGCTCTTAAAATTATTTATAATTTTAAAAATATTCGTTTTTTTTTATTATATCAATTCTTATTTTGTGCGATACAAAATTACGATTTCAATAAATAGCTTATCTTTATTTAGTTGTATATATGTATATTATTGTACATATCCAACATCCAAGTAGCTAGTATAGATGGACAGCTGGAGCCATATTCATTTTATCGGTAGGAGCACAATGAATAGTATATACGTATATAGAAGTACGACGAGGCTATATAAATAATATTTAATTTTATTCTTTTAGAATGAATTTCAATTATAATTTTATCAATATTTTTCCATTCTTATAAAACTTATATAGGAGAATGACGTAAAAACATAAAAATGTACTGAACATTGTCAAAAAATAAAAGTTATATCTTTTAATTCCTTGATATTTAATTATATAAAATGAATTTTGTGATTGGAAAGCAATGTTTTCGAATGTTCAGGAAAAAAAATAGTAAATTTGCATTAAAATCCGTTCCCTAGTAACGATATATTTTTATTATATACGGCTATCCGTAATTAGTATAATCGCGGCCGATTGATCGTCCGAACCGATCGAACCGTAGGGGTGGCGGGGGTGCGCTGACCACAACGGTCTTGTTAGACTTCTTAAGGGTCGCGCGGGAAGTCAGCTGAATGGTTTGGAGTAGGTCGACGATGAACTCCGTCAACGGTTGGTCAGTGGCAGGAGTCATCGCGTGAACGGAACTCCCTGCATCCATCACCACCGGCCGGTCACCGCGTTTCGGACTTCCCTGAAGTCGGACAGCCGGAAGTTCGTTTCCGGTTCGATGACCATCAGCACCCGCCATCACGTAGTCCACGTAGTCGGCCGTCGGAACTTCGTTGTCATCCAACCGGGTCGGCTCATCATCGCCACTTCCAGCGGGATTCTTGCGCGGATGAAAGTCGGGCATGAATCCGTCGGCGTACCGGTGTCGGTTGATCAATCGGTCCGGATGTATCTCCACGGTCGGGTTGAACACTTGCAAAAACGGCTTCATCAGCATGTCTAGGCAACCGTCGCATAGAAGCTGAGCCCGAAAATTGAAAAACATACACACACACACACACACACACACACACACACACACACACACCGATTTCCAATTATGTATTTAAAATATAGTGTATAATAGAGAAGAAGAAAAAAATGAAATAAAAATATAAGTTTTTGTTTGGAATATGTCATAAATATATTATAATATTGTTTACCAACCTAATATTATGAGTAAGTTTATAACTGGTTTCTATTAAAAAAATATATCATTATAAAATATCAGGTATAAAATAAGAATTTGTTAATATTGTTTTCAATGTAGTGATTATAACTTTAAGGGTGTTAACCCCAAAATATTTGTTCATATCTTTTTTTATTTAATGTCTCGTTAGTAAATTTAAGGGTTTTAATTTGTACGTAACGGTCATGTTTGTAACAGTCATTGGTGTTACTGTAAATAAAAGGAGAAACAGTAGGAATACGAATCAACTTGGAAAACAAATCGTACTATAAAATGAGTTTAGAGAAGCAGACCAGTATATACACCTAATGTTGAATAATTTGTTTGCAGATAAAAAAAAAATCAGATACCTACCGTGAGAATGAAAGCGAGACCGATAAAGTACTGCTGGGGTCGTAAACTGGACAAGGGAAATCAAAACATTTATAACACTTATAGTAGCGGTTCTTTCGTGGCGTAGTGAGTGCAAAACGTGGATATTACAAATGTCTTTAAATAAAAAATTATAATATACATAACGTGTGTTCGGAATAGTCAAAACAACTAACTGTTCTAGGCCCAGCCAACTCGGGACGAGTACAATAACACATATATCAGAAAGAGTAAAAAAACCACTTGACATTTCGAATCATCTATAGGTATCCGTTGTACGATTAATTTTTACGTATTCCTATATCCTATGGGCCCAATATTTTATTCGAGGCTCAAAATCGAATTATTATAACTTAAAGAATTCGTACGTGTGACTTATCGTGTGATCGAAACGTTAGTCTGCAGACCGGTAAAATAATACTATGCGATGGCTCTGGTTAAAATAAATTGGTAAAATGGGAAACGATATAATTTTGTGTATTGATATCGTTCCAATTTTCCGATATTGGATCGCGACATCGTAAGTAGTACGACATCGATATCGTATTGAAAATACACATCGTAAATATTATACCAATTTAATAGGTAATTAAAAAAATAATTTGCTTGACTTAACTTATTGAAAATAAGAAAAAAAACGGATGGGCTTCGCTTTGCTGTACAGTTGGAAGTGGAGTGCACCTCGTTTATAGGATAGGTCATTATTAAAATGGATTTGTTAAATTTGAATGAAATGATAAATATCATTGTATACGAATAACGATTCTAAACGGAGTTAATATGTTTGTCTAAAATGTGTATATAATGATATAGAATTTCATATTGAAATTAAATTATAATGCAATTTCGTAAAAATTTAAATTTCAAAGAATTATAATTTTTTTTCTTTTAAGTCTGGTAGAATTTTTTTTATATATTTTTGAAGGTAAGCTTATGGACAACCTAGTGTTAAAAATTTAAAACTTAGTTATAGACAGAAAATATTTTATGAATTTTTAACTACAAAATAACTTGCAAATTATTGCAATTTTAACATATTTAATACAAATTTTAACTTTATGGGCTTTTAAAAAAAAATTGAGTGAAACATTCTCCGATATTTTTTAGTTACAATTAGTATAACTTATATTTAATCCTTTAATACATTTTCAAGAGTTTTCGGACAGCCAAAAATTTTTTATAGATATACTTACAAAAATCGAAAATTTAAATTGTCTATAAATAATTCAAAATAAATCAAAATACTTCGAAAACGTTACCATGTATAGAGAATGCCAATATAAAGATTTGGTGAAAATTTTAAGTTGTTACGGTTTTTAGTTTTTGAGTTAGAGCAAATTTCAAAAACTGATTTCATTTGTCAGTCTAGAGTATTATACATTATATTATATTTTACATGTAATTTTATATCAATATTCGCTGTTCAAACGCTTATAAAAAAAATTGTACCTATGTATTTTGATGATTTTTGAATGACAATAAAACCTACTTGTGTGGAATATTCTATTAAATTTTCAAGTATTTTGTATTAGTCAATTTTTTTTATCACTGATTATAAAAAAACAATGTAAAAAATTTGAATATTTTAAATGCCTATAAGTGGCTTAAAAATGAATATAATATTTCGGAAAAAAATATGACATAGAAGAAATATCTATCTTAACAACTGGTAAAAATTTCAAGTTTCTGCGACTTATACTTTTTGAATTATAACAAATATTTAAAATCATTTGATGATAAATCGCTATTTTATGCAATTTCGTAAAAATTTAAATTTCAAACAGTCATAAAATTAGAAATTTTTTTTATATACTTTTGAAGAGTAGCTTATGGATATCCTAGTGTTAAAATTTTGAACCTTAGTTATAAACAGAAAAATTTTTATGAATTTTTATCTAAAAAATAACTTGCAAATTATCGTGATTTTGACACATTTTATACAAATTTGAGCTTTATGGGCTTATAAAAAAAATTTGAGTGAGACGATCTTCGATATTTTTTAGTTACGATTAGTTTAACTTATTAAATATCTTGTATTAAATTTTCAAGAGTTTTTTGTCAGCCAATTAAATTTTATAGATGTTTTAAAAAAAAAATTTACAAAAATCGAAAATTTAAATTGTCTATAAATTATACAAAATAAATCAAAATACTTCGAAAACGTTACCATGTATAGAAAATGCCAATATAAAGATTTGGTGAAAATTTCAAGTTGTTGCAGTTTTTCGTTTTTGAGTTAGAGCATTTTAAAAAAATTTATTTTCTAAAAACGTGAATTTGTGTAACATTTCCCGTTTTTTCGTAATTTTTTTATTGTTTTTTTTCGATTTTTTCAAAAAGTATTAAAAAAGTTGGATTTTTGACTTGTCCAAGTATCATTTAAATTCATTTTCCTTTCAGAAAAGTTGCTGTTTGAGAAAATCGAAGCATTTTTACTACCCCAAAACGTGATGACAGACAAAAAAAAAAACACACATCATCGTAAAACCAATAGATTCCATCACTCCGTTCAGAATCTAAAACTAATTACACGCAGACAAACAAAAAACTAAAAACAATATCGATTTCGAAAATTTGTCACGACATCGTATCTAATCATCATCGATATTGTTGCCCATCATTATAAAATATATATATTTTTACTGTCCATTTCGTGCACATTTCATTAAATTTAATTTCGTAATAGTGTAAATAGGAGTTTCATTCAAATCTCGCCCCGCATCATGTAAATACGCTTTAAAATTTAAAAAATATATAGCTGTCCATTGACATTACAGTAACATAATTTTTGTCATTTAATTTTTTTTTTTTTTTAGTACAACTATATATTGTATTCTACGTGTGAACAATTAAAATTATGGGTCAGTATGTGAAAATGTTTTCGTATCATATTACTCGATTCAGACCGGTAAACCATTGTAGCCTGTAGTTGATAGGTATACATACCACTTCTGAACGTGAACAATAATAATAATTGTCATTTGATATCCCTTGACCCATCGCCTGTTATATGTTGGATTGTATAAATATTTAGTTCTAATGGGGTTAATTATTAGGAAAAACATATTGTTTACCTCGTCGTTAAACAAAAATCCGTCGAGTAAAAAAACTGTTACAAACGTTACGAAACTCGATACATTATTTGTAGATGGAATTGGTCGGAAAGTATAATAAAGTACAAACGATTTAATATTAGGTATCCGTAATAATGTACTCACAGGTAGACGTGATATCACCAGGGCACAGAGCGGAAAAACGATAAAAATTTTCATAGTTATTCACATGTCACATTAGGGTACTCAAGCGTCAACTATTCATACATATTAGTATAAAACGTCCATTGCCCACCTGACGTCAACACTTATTTTAACCTATGAGAAGAAGAAAAATAAAAATTGTTTATAAAATATACCCGTCGAGACGTCTGCGTTCTGTTGTCGAACGCGCAAGTATATGTCAATAACTTTTGTTAAAATTTCCTTGTTTTGGGTACTTCGAATATTTTATACAAACACGTACTAATTAAAACGTTATAGTATACAGTTTACTTTTAATAATACACAAGTAAACAAATTTTTACGTAATATTAGTGTAAACATATTTTATTACAAAATTATTTGAATAAATTTACTTACATAGTTACATGTTACAAAGCTGAAGTTTAGAATTTTAGATTCATTAATTCATTATCAAAATGTTAAAGTCCAAATCTAAACAATTATAATTTCGGAGCATATCGTCATAAAGTAATAAAGTCAACATGCAAATATTGATAATTGATATACTGTAATACTAATAACAATGAAGTTATGTAAGTAAATATATATATTATTTATGCATACGATGTCATACATTTCTTAAACTTTTTTATTGTAAAAAATTGCTGGGAAAATAATCATAAAAAATAACACTGTTAATGTATATATATTAATTTTTTTCATCATCTTATACCCAAATAAACATAAAATAAAACATTTTCAATAACTAATCTAAATAACTAGTCTAAATCTAATGGTTAATTGGTTAATCCCATATTATATAATATGTTAATTATAATTGTACTAAATTATATTAGCTATACTACAGTCAAACACGTAAAAAGAAATACAGTTGATATTTAGATAAAAATAATATTTTCTTTAAAGTTAGACTACTTATTAATACAGTAACGGCATATAACATAGTGCTTCTTCGTTGTTGTTTTGAACGCTTTTAAGTCCTCTCCATATATGGTCCTTTATTTTTTGATTAGTCACCGCATGCATAAACGGTGTGGGTAGTCGGTTTTTGAAATATTTTTGGTGTTGTTACTCTTTAGTTCGTGGCCGGAATGTCACTTGTTATTATTTTAATCTTTGTTGGATTGTATTGACAATCCTACTTCATCAGAAGTTGACGATGTGTTGGTCTGTTTGTTTGCTAAAAAAGTTTCGTTTATCTTCAAATCTTCGGAATCAATGGAAACTTGTAGTTTAAATTTAAAGTAGTTTTCCGCTGACATTATCAACTCGTTACGCCTGTCACTCACCTTGTACGGACTATTTAGTTCTAGATTCGAGTTCACATTAGCATTATCACTATTTTCGTTGTAGCTCAATGTTGTTGATTTTGTATCGTTATAATCTCTCAACCCTAGAGTGGAAGTTAAATTTTCATTAAATATTCCGATCAATGTTGATTCCATGATGTTTGCCGGTGTGGTTCTACCTGTACTACCGTTAAACGCATCTGTACACGAGGTGGAATCGTTAGTAAACGTATCAGTTTCGTTTTCTTGATCCTCTTCTGGCATAGAACGTCCTCCGTCATTAGGACCTGATGATACCAATAATTTATTACCGTTATCTAGATTATGTACATTACTTAGATGATCAAAAAGAAACAGAAAACTCAGATTTATCGTCATGTTTTTTAAATTTGGTGGTGAATCATCATTTACCCTCAGTGCATCGCCTTTTACCTTAAAAATTAAAAAGTCCTCATAATAATATTTAATGATATATATTTTTAAATTTTAATTCTGATTAAAGAAAATTTAATTATATATAATTAATAGGTACTGCACCGAACAATGTAAAATTTCAGTTTACCTAATATTTATGTTCTACACATGTCTGATTCAAATGATAAACTATGATTATATAATTACTCGCACAATTTAAACGTTTATACAGTTAATTTTGATACAAATAAAGCAACTTGTA
Organism: Chaitophorus viminalis; assembly: GCA_025469195.1. NCBI lineage: Eukaryota > Metazoa > Arthropoda > Insecta > Hemiptera > Aphididae > Chaitophorus > Chaitophorus viminalis. Next base: position 206,704 of record JAIPRK010000268.1, read on the forward strand.
CTTCGAAATACTTGTCTGTAATGAAGTAAGTTAGTTTTAGAAGCAGCTGGTACCTACTCGGTAAAAGTTTTGATGTTCGAAAATAAATATATAATATAAGTAAGTACACCTTAATACTGTTATATATTTCTCGTATTTATACTTGATTCTACTTTTTTGCTTGAAAAACATTTATGAATTCCATAAAAGGAAATATAATATAATATTGTTAATAATTTTATCATTAATAATCAAGTTTAATTTATCGGTATAAATGATTTTTTTTCTTAGATAACGTTCTAAATTGAAATTCATAGAATAATTTTGTTTTTCTAAATAATTAATAATTTTATCTTGCTCGTATTATTTGATAGAATTAGTGCTTTTTACATTTATCATATTTAACTCTAATATATGTTATGAATATTATGATATAAGCTATATGTATATTATGAAATACAATTTGAATATATTCTATGATTTTTTTTCCTTTACCTGTGTAGTAGCAGAAAATATCAAACACACGATTAACACAAACCAAAACATCATAATTTTATAATAAATTATAACTCTACACTTTCGGCCACCGTTATTAAAATTACATTAAAATACTGATGAGTTCTTCTTATACACGGAATAATATATAACAACAATTAACTGAAATACAGCTTTTATATACGTGACGGTCGTGCATTTTGAAGTTGACAATACTAGCTCGCCTTACAGGTGATAGGTAAAACAAAACCAAATTTGTAAAAGGTAAACCACTTAAACGTGACGAGCCCATCTTTTTTAACAATACGATGATTTGTTATTAATCGTACAATATAATTTTATATGGTAGGATTTCTTTTTATGTTCATGTTTTCTTAGTATAAAGTCATAATTATACATTGTTTTGTCTTAAAACATGATCACGGTACTCCATAGGTAAAATTTCTACACTAGTTTACAAATATCTACGCGTACGAAAACATTTATTATGTGATTCAATACATATTTAATAATTATATTTAACAAAAAGAAAATTAACTAAAGCCATACCAATCAATTTTTTGATGTTAGGTGAAGGTATGTCTTAGCTAAAGCCACAAATATGTGTGCAGGGTACCATTATTATACGTTTAAGTTTTTAAAATTTATTTACTCTCAAAAAAATAATTTAGGTAATATTTAAAACATGTTCAAGCCAATTATTTTTATCGATTATTCAGAAAAAAAAATTAATATTTAGAAAAATCGAAAATTTTAACTGTCTAAAAATAGCTCAAAAATTAATAATCTTAAATTTAAAAATAATCTTATTATTTGTATAACTAATGAATGTATAATCATAATATATTACTCTGTGGTACTTGCGGGTAGATTTAACACTTGGAGTTTGTGGAAAAAATTATATCATGAACGCTTTAGCTTTTAGAATATATTCCAATTATTAAGGTGTAGAAAGATTTTCTATTACGGCAAATAATAATATATTATGTTATCATCCTAATCGTATATACCTAATAGCACTTTCAACTATACTTATTCAAGTAATTTATATAATTTAAAAATATTTCAGATGTATTGGTCAATATCAACCGGTTTATTTCGTAAAACAATTTTTTCTTTTAGTGGTCCTATACTTCTATAGTAAAAATTACTAATTGAAAATAATAATAAGAATAAAAAATTGTTAGGTACTGAGAAAATAGAGTAATATAGTGTAAATACTGTATCAATTTTAGACTGAACTTGACTATCTAAGAAAATCAAACTTTTAATTGTCTTACCTATATTTAAGACCCATATTATATTACTGATATACATATATCTATATAATATATGTAATAAGTAATATTTGTTTGATAATGCAATTTATTAAACAATAATACCCACGTACACGATGACGGTTCACTATAATATTACACGTATTACACGTCATATATTAATTGAATCTAATCGCATTATTTATCGTGTACTTGGAGTTCATCAAGTGTATTTGTTCGGTCCAACATTCGCTCGCGAGTGAACCTTGCTGCACGTTTATTGTGTTATAATTATTATAATATTATGTCCTACAAAATTGAATTGCCCCTGCAGTGCATATTATTATGGTGCTTAACATTATGTACATTAGTTGGATGACTCTCGCGGTTACGAAGTGCACACTGAAGTATTATGCGAGTGATATCATCGGACAACGAGCAAGTTGTTTTATTGGTTTTAAACGGTTTCCTGTTATTTATATGCCCGGACCACTGTATACACATAATATTATAGGCAAATACTGCCAGTTCACAACAATGTAAACTATAATAAAATGGACATTATTATACAATAATATATTATAACGTACAAACTACAAGTTGTATTATAATATTATGGCGAGTTCTACGTGATGACGACGTGATAAAATAATGCATTATGGATGTATTATTGTGAGCTTTGATCCGCGATTGTTTCCAGACACCGGCACGCGGTACCTACCTTCAACACGTCTTAACGTGTCTAAATAATATTATTGATCAGCGATAACACGTACCCAACGATGGATTTCGGTCGAGAGACACACCGATCAATTATTATTAATTAATTTATTATTGAACAATGCGTACGTTTTGTGCATTCTAGTACACGCTGCGACTACCTTATTGTATGTTATAAGTATATGTAGCCCGTGTGCAACGTGAGATGTATTTGTCCGCGTTACGAAAAAACTTGGATTTTGTGGATTTTGTGGTACCCACTTCTATGAATAGCTGTATGAGATAGCCATACAATATCATATTATAATATATAATATTCGTCCATGGTTTTGCTGTTCCGCGTAATATCACTAATCATTATTCAAAAATATTCAATTCGGACGAAACAATAGTCATGCGCAGGTGAAGATCCTGTAAAATATTGTGAGGGCTTAGGTATCTGGCATAGCAAACTGATTCGTGGTATCCTGTTCGTGATATTCTTTACTTAATTCAAATATTTTGGGCGGCTATAAGATCGAATAGGTAAATAATTTTGCAGTGGCCAAGCCGCCGTAAATGCCATGATAATAGGACAAAAATGTACCTATATCTGTATATTTGTCGAGTGCGGAGACGTCAAAAATGATAAAAGAAATTTTTTTCTAGAACATTCACCAAATATAATCCCCACTAAATATCGAATCAAACCATTTTTATATGCCATATGATATACCGAATGTGTATGTTGTTCGTATAGCAGTTGTGAACTAAGGTCGAAAATGTCTGTTTTACTTATTAAAATAACAAAAAACAATATCCTATTTATTAGTAAGTTTATTAGTATCGTGTATTTTGAATTAAAAAAATTTTAATTTTGATTGATATTTATTTTCATTTTTTTAATCTATAAAGACAGTTATTAGAGAAAATTACACTATCCAACATCCCATTTTTAATAACAAAACGGATGGGCCTCGCTTTGCTGTACAGTTGGGGGTAGAGTGCACTTCGTTTATTGGATAGGTCATTATTACAATGAATTTGTTAAATTTGAATGCAATGATAGATATCATTGTATACGAATAACGATTCTGAACGGAGTTAATATATTTGTCTAAAATGTGTATATAATAATATAGTATTTTATATTATAATTGAATTATAATGCAATTTCGTAAAAATTTAAATTTCAAACAGTCATAAAATTTTTTCTTTTAAGTCTGGTAGAAATTTTTTTTATATATTTTTGAAGATTAGCTTATGGACAACCTAGTGTTAAAATTTTGAACCTTAAGTATAAACAGAAAAATTTTATGAATTTTCAACTACAAAATAACTTGCAAAGTATTGCAATTTTAACATATTTAATACAAATTTTAACTTTATGGGCTTTTAAAAAAAAATTGAGTGAAAAAATCTCCGATATTTTTTAGTTACAATTAGTATAACTTATATTTAATCCTTTAATACATTTTCAAGAGTTTTCGGACAACCAGAAAAATTTTATAGATATTTCAAATAAATACTTACAAAAATCGAAAATTTAAATTGTCTATAAATAATTCAAAATAAGTCAAAATACTTCGAAAACGTTACCATATATAGAGAATGCCAATATAAAGATTTGGTGAAAATTTCAAGTTGTTACGGTTTTTCGTTTTTGAGTTAGAGAATATTAAAAAAAATTTATTTTCTAAAAACGTGAATTTGCGTAACATTTCCCGTTTTTTCGTAATTTTTTTGTTTTTTTTTTCGATTTTTTCAAAAAGTATTAAAAAAGTTGGATTTTTGACTTGTCCAAGTATCATTTACATTCATTTTCCTTGCAGAAAAGTTGCTGTTTAAGAAAATCGAAGCATTTTTACTACCCCAAAATGTGATGACAGACAAAAAAAAAAACATACATCATCGTAAAACCAATAGATTCCATCACTCCGTTCAGAATCTAAAATAATCGCAAGACAGGCATCGGTGCTTATCACGGGTTCAGTTCATTAATTAACTTTTTGGTGCGAAGAAATATTGTTTTTATTTCTTTTTGTTTTGATATTTTCATAAAAAATAAACAGTGACGTATCTGAATTTTAGTAGCCTCTGATTAATTAAATTGTTATCTGTACTTTGTATTTTTTAAACTCTTAGTAGAGCAACAGAGCTTCCTCCTTTAAAACATACTATCTATATCAGATTGATCCAATATAAAATAGGTTTTATTTCTATGAATATACTTTTTTAGATAAGAAAATAACGTTTAAAAAGTTACGGACAGCATTTTAATATTTTGAAATTGGAAACAAATTTAATTTCATCAAGAATATAAAAATCACTTAAACGTTTTGAAACTATTAAAGAAATTAGATGAAAAATTTGTTAAACAAATGTATTTATATTAACTTATCATTATTATGTAATTGTAATAATCAATTTTAATTTTTTTATTTAAATTAAAATAGTAAAATAACCCTGTAGTTTTGTACCAAAGTAAACTGAGGCCTAAATTTATAATAAAAATAACCTCTTTTGTTAACTGGAAATGTAAATAGTGTTTAATTCTCGGTATGACACTGAATAAGAATATAGAAAATGCAACTTCTATAAAATGATGCTTCAAAATAAATAATTTTTTTTTTCGATATAGTAGTAGGAAAACAAATATATAATTTGGTACCTACCTATAAGTAGACTAAATATAATATTATGAACTTAGTAATAATAATACGAGTAGTTTATATTGTAATCTAATAATAAATAAAATATAATATTTATTTATTTATTTATTTAAAATGTTTACGTAAATATGTATTTTATTAAACATTACTTATTTAGTAGGTTAAATAGCTACGTAATAAAAACAGTAACTTTGTTGAGTAACTTAAAATTATAATTATATTATACTATTAATTACTATACCTTATAAATTATATACCATACTTGCATAGAAACGTACAAATATTTAAAAATTGTATTGCAGTATAATCAAGTATTAAGATTAAATTGATAAAATGTACTCAAATAAAGAATTATGTATAAGGTGAAAAGGCATTTTCAAGGATTTATCTCCTTCATAATTCTATAATATAATTTTGTTACTCTATAAGGTTTACAAATGAGTGACATTTAAAAAAATTGATAATACCATGTAACTTTGGTATAGCTCTAGTAGTTATTGCAACAATAAAACATTTTTGTATGCTTAAACTTGGTTACTAGAGTATATATATAAAAAAATAATAATATAAAGACTGAAATATTTAACTTTAAAGGTAATTATAATCTCGATTTAGACCCATTGAATAACAAGTATTCTTATACAATTTTAAATAATATTATTTTAATTTTATTTATAATCACAATATGTTAAAAAACCCGATGTGCTATAAACATTTTTTTTGTTGCTAAATTGCTATTTGTTCTGTGTTTTATATTCAGCAAGAAAATAATCAATTCTACGCTATTTTGAAATGTATATATAAGAAGTTTAAATACACAATTTATGGTTGAAGCCTTAAAGGTCAAAAATAACAATGACATTTACTATCGATTTCGATTCTCGAATACGTTTAAAGGTGTTCCGGTGATTTAGAAATGGGTTTGCGAAATACTGAAAGGACTTCAATTTCAATTATACTTCAAAGCACTAACGCGAATCATCCTTTCACACTATTGTACACTAAAATATACTACAGATTTAGCATAATATTGTTATTTTAATTACACTACATTACAAATTATGAAAATGAGAAATCGTTCGACGGCTACGATATGATTTCTAGTAAATATAGGTAGCCCAAATAATAATGAATGTATTTCAGTTTTAATGGAAATTTAATACAGAATGATACAACATCGAGTTCCCCAACTATATAAATATTTATTATTGCTATTATTTTCCATATTTACTTTAAAAACATAGTTAACTTTTAATTTCGATCTTTCTTTTTGGATTTTCAAAACTTTCAAGGTAGGTATCAATAATCTATCAAACTGCACAATATGAATGAATTGAAAAAGCAATACAATTTATATCAAATTTCGTGCAACCAGTCTCTAATCGTTATAGCTATAGTATAATATAGAATTGGATAACTTATTTTTTGTCTGTTTTAATTAAAATGACCCTAAATAATCTTAATTTACAGATATTTAAGATTTACTGATTGGAGGCACAAGACAGTGTTAAATCAGCAATAACTTTTTTTTTTTTATAAACGTTTTATATAGATATAAGATTTTTTTTAAAACATAAACTAAGACGAAATTTTTATTATTTTTAAAAAACATTATTATAAATAATAAAATTTACTGATATTGTGACCTTTTTTTTTCTCCTGCCATAATTTTTTTGTTGGGCACCATCTGATGGAGGGGCAGTGTCCACCCGGCCACGTAAGAAGCATTTGAAATTAGGTATGACAAATGATAGATTTGTAAAACTTTGTGGATTTTTATGGCTCTAAAATTTACTTTTATAGAACTTCATAATAAAACCAATGCAATCATAACTAAGTGCTTAGTTCTATTCAAAATTTAAAACAAAATAAATTAACTTGACAATTATATAATTGACTAAGAGCTATTATGGTTAGGTTAAGTTAGGTTGCATTATGTTTTAATGTTACTATGAAACAATATTGTTAATAATTATTAAATTTTAGCGAACAACAAAACTGAATGTCTGAATAAAGGTATTCAAAATAAAAATTAGCTAAGACACATTGTACAAGTCAACAACTATAAACAGAATAGTAATAAAAAATATTAGTATTAGTCTAAATTTCAAGATTTTTCCAAGTAACAATAAAATATAAAATACACCGAAATCTCTAAATACCAAACACTTTCGGTAGCTAACACAAAAGCTGAAATGTTGACTACTATCTGAAGGTGTACGCTATTCAAAGGGAGAAATAAGGTACCTATCACATGTGAATTATCAATTAATAACTATGTATAACATTTATTCAATGTAATAGTATTATACTAAAATATGAACGTTTCCTGTTTGATATATTACCTACTTATAAATTATAATAATATAATATTAGCCAGTAGGTATATAAATTTCTTGGAACATTCGCGGTCAGCAACCTTTATACACTTGATCAGAGGTCTGTTATCTAGCATTACGACCATACAAAAGTTCAATAACACTAATATGAATGAAAATAATAAAATAAAAATGTATAGTACTCGCGTGGAAACATTTTATTGAATGGTATATTAGACGAATTAATATAAAAACTGTTGATATTTTAAAAATAATGATGATATATTTATTGCATGTATAAGTAAATTAATGACCACCAACTATATACATGTCTAATATTCCTGGTATTTTTTTTTTATACTCCTTATGGGAAATTTGCTTCATGTTAATTCAGTATAAATATATTAGAACAGGTACGTTATAGAATAGAGTTAATAGGAAATAAGAAGATAAAAATAATTTGGTATAAATAATAATGCATATCGTGTTTGGACCAGTTTTTAAACGACATTTTTACCAAAATGAATGATAGTCGGCAAGGGTAGTTTACATCATATGCATAAAAACGATTAATAATATACTTGAAAGGTCATATATTTCGAGTGCTATTTAATAAAGGTCATCGATTATTATGGTTTATGAGTAGAATGAACGAGTAAAATAATTTGAGTTTGTAAGACCTAACCATGTGTTGTGGGTACACGATTAATTATTGTTTTCCATACCGTATCTAAATCAATTAAATTAGTATCTATAATATATTAAGTGTATACTAATAGCAAAAAAATAATTGTTCAAACAACCACAATCAGTATTCTCATACATATTATTCTAAATAAACACACAATCAAAATTATATATCCGAAAAATGTATTGTACAAGGCGTATATTATACACTATACATGCAGCGAATTAAATGTTCAGCATTTTAGAATTACAATTTTCACTCAAACATTATATTTTATTATATACTATTCGTATAATTGATCAGTACATCGACGTACGCACGTTACACGCATAGTATATTTAAAAATAATTGTTCCCTGATACAGTCTACATATTATGACAATGATGATTGGAAAAAGTTATTCAAATTATATTATACTTGTTCTGAACCAGACAATGTTCCACAGATAACGAAATCAATGTATTTCGTATAAACGATTGAACTTATCGAAGTATTCACAACAGACAATGTAAAACCAATACGTAAAGTATTAATGCGTAAATATTAACCGAAGTCCAAAATACTACTGAGTACTGATATTTTAGCGTTAAAATGTTCATTCGATTAAGAACCTTTCAAAGTTCAGACATCTAAAACAATCTGAAATCGCCCCACAAGCGCCTTTTCATAATCCCACTATAAGACATTTATATTATTTCATCACGGCTCGGTTGTTATCTTGTTGTTTTTACTCCCCAACAACATTCATTCTAACTATTGTATCACGTTTCTAAATTGTTATTATGATTACTTTTAATTGTTAAAATGAATGTTGTTGTTGTTCAATATAGATTATAAGTTTAATTGAGTCTCTGGAAATCGATGCACATTGAATGATGTATTTATTGAACTATAAATTATGACACGCTCCCGAAATACCTACGCATATACTTATGATATTAAGTTACGCTTGTAAATCGAAAAAAATAGACATAAGACAAATGTATAGTTAAAAGTTAATATTATAATAATAGTTAAAAAATATTATTTGATTCATTCAAGAATAGGATGAATTAATGAGTGAATATTTTGCAACGCGTTTTGTTGAATGCAATTGTTATGTAATATAGTATGATATGGGTACCATTATTATGAGCAATATTAAAATAAAGAGTATAACCACTCAAAACTAAACTATATTTAATTTTAATATGAGATTTGTTATAGAATAATATCGGTGTGATCAGTGATTGTCAGTGTAAGTCAGCATTTCAAAACAATTTTTAACAAGTGACTTGTGTTGATTTTGAAATGTTCTGGTATTTAATAATAATAATATTATTATTATTCAGTGTCGTGTAGTTACTAAATAATGGTTTGACAATTTCATCCTGATATCAGTGTAATGGCCGATTATTTTAAACGATGAAGTTACGATCAAAACCAGGGAGTCAAAAAGTTATTTGAACCGTGTAGTTTACGTATTTACTTAAATGCATACCACATAATATAATTACTATCAGGATCCAAACAATGCTTTCATGATTTATTACATTCGTATTACATTTTATACTTGAACGAGAATTGAATATATATTGTTTTTTGAATGTGGTACATATGAATTAAATAACCCTTATAACATAAGGTTAGCTTAGGTTATCTAAGATAATACAAGTGTTCTTCTATATTACATACTATTTTGGAAAACAATTATATTTACTAACATATTAATTTGAAGTATATTAAAATTAAAGAGATAATTGCTCATAGTAAACGTTCAACTATCTACATAATACGTATTTTTTTTCAAGCCGAAACAAAAAAATAATTGAAATCATTTTCAGACATCCAAATTCATGGACATTTCTGATTACATTACGACAAGAAGTTTTAAACTATTACCACGTTTTAGTTCAATACATTCATATAAAAATAATCTAACGAGTTGCGTTTTATTTTTACTGACATCAAATTGTGACATAATCGGAAAAAAAGTTTATCCAACAAGTACAGGAAATAGATCAGTTACATATTTTACTCGTTTGTAATATTAATTATATGCAGGACAAAGTTTATTATATTATTTTTTATTACCTATGTATAATTTTGCAAGTGTTTTCAACGGGAATGGAGTAATAATAATAATAAAATGCATGTACAATTGAAAACACTTTATAGATAATAGTATCATAACGATGATGATGTAAACCTTTGCGAATTGACCTTATATGTCCGGGATTCGTATACACGCATAGTAAACCATATATTCATACATTATTATTTCGTTTTAAATTGTTATTAATAAAAAATAAAAAATATTCATAAAGAACGTGCCGAACGAAAGTTCAAATTCCCAACCGTATCAGCAATTAACGAAACGTGGAGTCGGGATATGAATTGCCTATATAAGACGGCCGATTAATTGTAGCTGATCAGTAGTATACAGTTTGCTTACTGAATAATATCACCATATTGTAATCAACAGCGCCAATCATCATGAATGGAAAAATCGTTTTATGTTTCGCGGTCGTCTTAGTCGGGCAGGTAAGAATTCATATTAAGTATATGATAATAACACAATACAACTATTCCACTATGAAATAAATTATACTGTACAAATGCTTGGCTCAAACCATTAATTATTCGTACAGAAACAACGCGTGTAAATAATAGTATTATAATATTTATCAAATATACTTAAAATGTTTAAACGTACCGCAATGAATACGACCAGTGATTTTCTCTCATAACGCCTCTGATGAGTAATTTTTTCTCTGAAATGGTTTTGATTTAGAACACAATATAGGTAGTATATAGTATTATTGCAGGATTTCAGTTCTAGTGAAAAAATAACTTGAAATGAATTAAAATGTTTTCGTCCCGAATCCTTAATGTATAATGTTACTAGGATATCATCAACGCACAGCATCAAAAGCTTTTATCGCTATTACGTGTTAATATTTGTATACGCTGACGAAGGTTTATTATAAATTATAATTTACAGACCATGGGTGCTTCCTTGTTCGACGGCGAAGAACTTAAGAAAATAGGTGAACAATTCACTCTGACCGCTACGTCAATCGGCAGCCACTTCGCTTCAATAGTTGGAATTCCAGCTAACCCAGCCGACGCTCAAAAGAACATTGACAAAGCCAAAAATTTCGTGACCAAAGGAATCGCTGATGTAAGAATAAATCACACTTTTATTTTGTTTTTAGCCCTCGTTGCTTTTTTCATTTCATGTTATTGTTACGTTGTCGTTATTATTTCCGCAGTTGGAAGATCAAGCTTCTAAATTGAGGGAAGCCGTCCGCAAGCAGGCCAGTCCAGCATTGATCGAAAAAGTTGATGAAGTAGAAAAAGAAATTAAGAAACACGCCGCCAGTGCCAAATCATTCTTCGAAGACACAATCAGCAAGCCAATTGATGAGAAGTACAAGGATGATGTGAAGAAAATTACCGAATCCATTGTCAAGACCACCAAGGAATTCGAAGTAAGTCAAAATAATACATAAAATACCTCCTATATTTAACACAACTTTTTTGTATTCCAATACAATGAATAAATAAAAATTGATATTTTCCGCAATAACCACGGAAATATTTTTAATCATCTATCTTTTATATATAACTGCATTTATATTTTTAACATAAAATTGTACTAATTGTGTGTCATCTAATTAACACTTTTTTTTTTCAAAGCAATAAGAATACGTATTAACACGAGTGCTTACATTCGTCGAATATTATACATGTTTATGTTTTGTATTTTGAATGTTTCAGACCACCGTAAACAAGGCCATCGACTCAAAAAAGAAGCAATGAACATTTTATTAATTTAATAGGACTAGTCCGAATCGTATTTTATTTCTTTTAATTAAATTATTTTCTTTATAGATTCCATTTTTATACCTGTCTTTTGAAATAAAAAAATATCTGTTTTAAAATACGTTACCAAACCAATTTTTGTTTATCACAGACAATTGATAAATATTTTACCATCTTTTAAACGTTATCGACTATCTATTTCTTAAAAATGACAATAATACAAAATATGCATCGTCCATGGTTCATTTATGAGTACCCGTGTCTGCTCTGCCACAACGATCTATTTCAGCCCTACACATCTGCATGAATATAGTGTACACATAGTAATTGTTTTTTTTTCAATGTACACCTATTCAATACAAAGATAATATACAATGTATGAATTACATTCATCCGAGTGCAACAGCATTGAGCATAGGTACACATCTCGTCAAACACATCACAGTACAGTCGTACAGTCGACACAAATGCACAACGAGAGAGTAAATATAGCCACCTAGTTCACCTAACCGCATATTATTTAAATGACAGTCGTAAAAAAATATTTTCGCGTTTGAAAATGTTGAGCTTCAATCGATGTATTTGAGTAGTAAGGATGTAGGTATTATAATTTTATGTATTTTAATAATAATCAAAACGTATAACAAATTACAACTGAGATCAGAAATCTACGATTTTCTGTAAATGTTTCTAAAAAATAATGAATTATTAGAAAATTGATTAAAAGCAAGTGTCAATGATTACATATCTAATTTCCTTAACCTTGTGATTCGTGGTTAAAAGGTAAAATCCAAAGTTCGTTGAAAATGGATAATACATCAACAATACTAAGACAACTTATCAAAAATTAATTGCTGTACAATATTTAATTTTAGCATAATATATGAATGAATAGTTTATAAACATAAGACTCGAGTAAAGTCAAAGATCAACAAAAATATGAGTTTTTATAGTATTGTCAATAACATTATTGGTCCTTTAACTCATGATATTTTGAAAACACTATAAGACATGTTGTATATAATGCACTTATATATTATACAGATTTAAACTCATTTAAGAAAAAATTTAACTCTTTTATGAATTTTGAATTTGATAAATTAATTTATAACCTCCAAATTAATAATAAACCAATCAATAGTTTATAAACATTTCAATGCTTTTATCGTGTAACGTGTTTATATTGGATATCAATAACTGAATAGTTTTTTGTTTGAAAATATAATTTAAATAGTAATTTAAGTTGTTGCACACAGTAAAATTATAATAAAATCATAGTATATAAGGTTAGCGGTATTATTAGTAGGTATTTATTAAGATATAGAATGAATTACTTTAAATTATAATTGATTTAATTATTTTATTCAACATTGCATCTATGTAATATTGTATGGAACATTTTACTATTTTTAAACGCTATTGGATGTAAAAAAATAATGTTTTAGGGCCTGACTGGTTTTCAATATACAACTGGAAAATCTTCTGTATGGAATTCCAAAACATTCTCATTCGATAACTTAGGTGAAACGGGGAGACTGGGACCGGAGTTGGAAAAGCATGCATCAGCAGTAATCCATCAGTATATTAAACCACTTGTTGATATTATTTCAAATGTAAATATCGTCAACAGAAGTTTTATTCAAAACATTGTATTTCGGGTTGAGACATTTTTTAAAAATATTTTTGAAAGATTTTACGAGAACTCTATAGATATGGTCCATGATAAGTTTTTTGAAATTCCCCGAAACATTTGGGACCAATTATCCAAGAAGAGTTTCAAATGGAAAAGATCTATCAACACAGAATCAGCGTCGTATGATGTAATTCCAGACCCGGATTTTACGCCCCACTTTTCTGAACCCTTATCACGAAATATGTCTGAAATCTCAAAAGCCTTGAAGTATTTGGGTTATGCAATTCTGACGGCACCCCCCGTAACACTACTTAAAAACTCGTATATCGGTGCCCATATATTCGAATTATTTAATATACCCACCAACAATGAGCAAGCAAAAAAAAATATTGAACGTTTCAAAAATTGGTTACAAATAGAGTTAATAAAAGTAAGAAATAATAGTTTTCATTCATATTTCGGTAACTTTATTGAATTGTTTTTATTTTTTCAGAGGCAATATGCGTGTATGAAAACAAGAAGGGTGATTATGGAGAGAAGGAGAGAACAGTTATTGGCAAAAGATTTCTATTTGGTTGTAGGCACAATATATGACAAGTGTGCGAATGCATCGATGATAGTATATAACAATTGCATAGATCCCACAATCAAAGCGTGGAACTTTTTGGTCCGTTCATCAATTATGACCATAATGGATGGATTTGACAAACTCTTAGTAAGATTAAATATTTAAACGACTTAATTTGTTACAAGGATATTATTCTACGGATCAACATTCATATTTAATCATATTCATAAAAATAATGAAATTCGTATTGCAAATAACAATTCTTACAATTCTGTTAAAATATTCACGGTGTAGTTATATTTTTTACGTTTTTGGAATTTCATAGTGTTATATATTAGATTTTGAACAGGGTATTGATAATAAGGTATTGATTTCACAATGATGTGCTTTTTTTTGAATTTTTTTTTTTTTTGTGTCTGTCATCACTCATCACGTTTTAGAGCAGTAAAAATGCTTCAATTTTCTTATAGACAATTTTACTGAAAATGTACCAAAAGATTTATTATAACTTTTGCTTATCGCAATTCAAAAAGATCGAAAATCGTTGGACACACATTTTTTTAAAAGCCCGTTAAGTTCAAATTTGTATGAAATATGTTAAAATTGCGTTGATTTGCAAGTTATTTTGTAGTTGAAAATTTATAAAATTGTTGGTATTTATGATTAAAGTTCAAAATTTTAATATCAGGTTTTCCATAAGGTTTTCTTCAAATGTCTATAGAGAAATTTTTACTGGACTTTCAGAAAAATTTTTCTACGACCGTCAGAAATTTAAATTTTTACGAAATTGCATAAAATAACGATTTATCCACAAATGATTTTAAATATTTGTTATTATTCAAAAAGTACCTATTAAAAAGTTGTAGAAACGTGAAAATTTTACTAGTTGCTTAGATTGTCATTTTCTTTAAACAGTTTTTTTTTAAAATATTTTACTATAATTTTTGAACAATTTATGGGCATTTGCAATAATTGGTTTTTTTAATTTTTTTTTTTTTTTTATAATTGTTGATAAAAAAAATTTTGGTTATGAGGAAATATTTAAAAATTTAATAGAAGATTTATTAGAAGTTGTTTTTACTGTTATTCAAAAATTATTGAAATACATATGTACAATTATTTTTTATAAGCGATTAAAAAGCAAACATTGGCATAATATTACAATTTAAATATACCATCATTATATATCATATGCATACCTATTCTAGACTAACAAATCATCTCTGTTCAAACTCGTTTTTCACAATGAATGCCTATCATTGCAATCAAATTTAACGAATCTCTTATAATGATCTATCCTATGAACGAGGTCTATCACAACTGTACAGCAGCGCGAGTCCTCGTCTGGTTTTATTTTGTATATCATATCACATTCTATAACTATATAATATTAAGGCTTGTTTCGTTGCGCAAATAATAAATAGATATAGGTATATGCAATTAAATTAAAAATGTATTTGTAATAAGCACGAATAGTGTATGAATTAAAAAATAACAGTATCAATATTAATGAACAGATTGTTAAAATGAATTTGCATTTGACATAGATTTGATTTGTGTATCAAGTAGTATAAATACCATAATTTGGTAATGCAATGATTAATATTTCGCCTGAGCAACAACACTTATTATATTTTATACAGTAGAACTTCTGCACTTAAAACTGAGAGGAAATAAAAAATTATATCAAGTTGTCGTAGTTATTGATCATTCAAGATTGAATTATTAAATTTCTATTGATTACATAATATATTATACATGTATTAATGTTTAATTTGTTGTGTTTTTATTAGTCGCAGAACATTTTTCATTACTAATTCATTATTACATTTTTAGGAACCATTTCAAGGAGTCGAAGTTACTGGACCAGTACCATTATAACAAAATGTAAAATGTAAAATGATTTATTATTGTATATTGTTGCATTCTTTCAATTGCATTATGAACATTTTAATATTTTATCGAGTTTGATTTGATACTAGAACATCAATTTAATTATTTTAATTTTATAATGAATTTATGAACATATTAATTATTATGACTACTCCGAATAGTATTTAAATTTTTTAAATTGTATTCCATTATAAATATACTCATGTATTATGACTAAAAAGTATTTTATTTTTTTGAATTGTATTATGAATAAGTTTAGTATTTTAAAACTACTCCAAATAGTATTTTATTTATTTCAAGTATTAGTTGTATTATGAAGATTTTAATACATTAATACTACTCCAGATAGTATTTAATTTCTTAAAATTGTATTATGATTATGAATATTTCGATGTATTAGAACTACTTCAAAAATAATTGTATTTATTTCAAATGTATTATGAATGTTTTGATGTATTAAAACTACTCCAAATATTATATTATTTCTATTTATTGTATTATTTTGTGATATAAAATCTAAAATTACATCTATATTAGATATCTAATATTTTTTCATATTGTGTATTATAATAATTTAAATAATGAATTGGTATTCAAATTAAGTTTTAACGCTGATTTTTTACAATTAAATATCACACATAAATAAGTTTTTATATTCTTAATAAAAGATGATGCTAATGACTCAAAGATATCTCATCCATTTAACGCGAGAGGCTCATTACGTTGGTCAACATAATATTATGTATTTTGAAAAAAACCAAATATATTTTATTATTTTTTTTGTCATAATATATTTTTAAATTTAAATTACTATGAATGCTTATGATAAAATGTATTATCTTCTAGGTAAAGTTTTTCTGAACATTTCAATTTACATGTTATTTTAACATTGCAGTGGAACTTTGAAATTATAAATCAATATAAAAATTTAATTGAATAAAAATAGTAGTCAATATAATTTTGAACTTTAAATTATACAAAAATGATGCTTTCGAACCCAAAATAATCTAGGAACTAAATATATATTATGTTAAATAAATCACGCAGTGACTTGAATTCGGTGCAGAGGTAAAAATGATTAATCTAAATTATTAATTTTTGAAATAACTTTGAAATGACCAAAAATTCAGCTTGAATTTATTGTAACTGTATTTGTTATATTACATATTATATTACATTCATACCTATTGACGCACATATATAATATATTACATCTAGACCCTTACGCATAATTGTTTTTCGATTTTAGCGATTCATCAGAATCCATGAACATTTAATTAATAACACAATTGTAACAATAGTCTCTTGATGACCTATGTAGTCAAAGTTAAGACTGTGTCATATTACCTTGTCCCTGCATGATATATTCTTCATCGAAATTATGTCCTAAATAGATAACAATGAAGGAAAAAGGATATCGTATATTAATAAAGTTGGAAAACTGGAAGTCTTATCAAATTTTAACTACAAAAAAGTTACAGATTTTCTTGATTTTTGTTAAGTTATGTAAACATTTAAGTTGAAATAACACTTAAAAAAAAAATTTGTGAATTAGAATTAGAAATTTCGATTTTTTAAAACAAGTAAGAACAATATATATGAGAAACTGAGGGTTAAATTTGCAAGGTTTTTTGTCAAAATTATTTTAAGATATTTTACAAATGAACATTTGTAGGAATAACTTAAAGATTTCCAATATTTTTGAAATATACAAAAAAAAAATGTCAAAATATTTTCTAAGATATATCTGTGATATCGGTTGGTTTCGTTTGTTTGATTTTATAAAAAAAACAGTTGGAGCAATCTTTTGATCCATGATCCTTTTAGTCATGATTGTGTTAAAGACAGAAAAAATATATTTAAAAAAACATAAACATATATCTAGGTACTTCTCGTAAAACAAATATATTTCCGACAATGATACACCTATACGATGTTATTTAATGATAAATCGGCAACTGAATCGGGCCTGAAGTAGCAAACCTATTTTAAGACTATTTTAGTTCAGTCTATTCCAACTTCAATTTAAATATGAATTGTTGTCTTAATTATTCCAAAAATGTTGCAGTTATATGTAATCAACCATTTATAAAAATTTCGGCATGTGATATTTTTGAAGCTATTAGTTACCTGGATTGTTAACCATGTCCAGGACCTGATGGCTTACCTAATATTCTACTTCGTCCATGTATACATTCATTATCAGTTCCCATATGCAAAATCTTTTATAGGTCTGTAGGTATTTTTCCATTGTTATGGAAAAATAGTTATGTCACACCTATTTATATGTTAAGTAATAATAATTTGGTGACAAATTATAGGCCTATAACGAAACAGTCTGCCTTGCTCAAACTTCTGGAAAAATTATTGACCATCCCATTAACTTTCATTTTTAATAATATTTTAGATAATAATCAACATGGTTTTAGGAAGGTGCTCTGTTGAAACTAATTTACTGTGTTTTGTTAGTACTCTTATACATACCATGGAGTCCGGCGGATAAATAGATGTTATATAGACTTTAGCAAGGCTTTTAAATGTATGGCTTAATAAGCTGTCTCCTTAAAATTTAGTATTTATCTTTCCCATAAGCAATGCCTTTGATTTAAATTAATCAAATTGTTATTTTTTTCTTTATTATATTAAATTTTACTCCTTTATATTATGTTTATATAATTTTGTTTAGTTAAATTTATTATCATTGTACTTGAGCCTTACAAAGGCGTTTATATCAATAACATAAAATAAAATAAATAAAATATAATTTCACGCTCCACTCAAAACCATAAAAAATTATTTTGGGGGAAATACCACCACCTCTCGCCCATCAACTCGTTTCTCAAATAAAAAAAGCTGGAAGAAATAAAAAATAAAAGATATGAGAAGAGTTCCGTCCCATCGCACGCCCACCATACAATTCGAATTCTGGGCATACTACTTTTAGTCTAAGTCCTAAAGCGATCCACGAAGAAGAAATGTGTAGTAACTCAAAAAAGGCCTTTTATCACCTTTTTTTTTATATATAGTGGTCACCTAAAAAGGCATCACACCCGCTTGTGCAGTGTCGGTCTTACAAACATACAAACATAGCAAATCTGCGTTCAGTAGAAGTAATTTTGTGTTGTTACAATTATATAATACTAGCGTAAACTGAATACTGACCTCGCTATTATCAAACATTTTGGGAAAAATATTATCTGTGATTCTACGTTTTTTTTACGATTTTTTTATTTTTAAGCGAGTAATGAGTTTTATTGTTAACGTGTAATATTTTATATTCTCATAATTCGCTTAAAAATGAAAAAACATCGTAAAAAAATCGACGTAGAAACACATATTGTGTACTTCGATAACTCTAATATTAAAGCTAACAACAAAAAATCAGTAATACTTAACACAGAAGTACCATATTTTACATCTGTAAGACGGAAATAACACATGCAAATGTGACGCCCTTTTAAATAGTAGCATAATAGTTCCGGAAATCATTTTTTGTTAACTTATTTAGATAATTCATTTTTATTAGCTATGTATAGACTTCAAAAAAAAAGTATAAACACATCATATATGTTGTTATAATTGGCTCTTTAACCCCTTCCAGTTTACTATTCGAAAAATTTTAAGACCCATAGAAGGTCTACAAGCACTTCACGATTCAGTATAATCTCAAAACCCTGATGAAAACATCACTTAACGTACGTATTATTATTTAATGGGTATATTTATAGAATATTTCGTAAGGGTTAAATAATATTTTCAATTTTTTCAAGATTTATAATAATTATAGTTGAAGGTATAAATGTATTACATTAGAGCTTAAATTAGCAGTGTATTAGATATATTACTTTTCCTGTGAAAATTGTGTCTTATTTGTTTTGACTAGTAAGTTAAATTCCAAAAGTGTCATGTCGCTTTAAATATATTATAAAAATTTGAATACAAACAATAATAAAAGGTTATTTTCGTATAGTTTTTATAAAAATTGACCAACAGGTATTGATAATTATGTAGATAATAGATATACACCGGCCTTATAGAAAATAACAGTCCTTAAAAAATTTGATATTTTCAGATCACATGATATTGATATAATTTTTAAAAACATTAATATTTTTTGGGTTGAATATTGAATTTTGGAAAATCTATAATACTCTAAAGTCTTGACGTTTTTTAAGCCAATAATATATATATTTAAATAAATAAATAAACAAATAAATATTAAAATATTTGTATATATAAAGGCATATATTTTATATGTATACATGATTTCATTTGTATTTCATATTATAAACAGTCGCATTGCACATCATACATTATAACTCTAAAGAATATGGCATTGTTCTGGAGGCAAGTTCTTGTATTTCAATTCGAATATTGTTTATTGTAATAATATATATGGTGTTTTTTAAAAATTTGTTTCTTTCATTATTAAAACTGAATCGTAATAGCCACACAAACTTTGTAATGAAAATACCTGAAATATCTAATGAATTGTTGTAAAATTTACTATAATAAAAAACAAAAATCTGTTAGAATCCAATGCATGTAACCTATAGATTTTTTAAATAAAATACAAACCTATGAGTTTCATATTGATTTCAAATTTCAATAACTAGTTCACCTGCAGTCACATGCAAAATCAAAATAGAAGTTTCGTCTATTCAATCCAAAAAAAAATTCATCACGTATTCCATTATCCCAACACAAAAGTTTTAAAATATGTACATAAGTTAATTTGTTATTCATATACTAACACTGTATTACTCATATTAATCATAGTTATATCAATCCTTTTATCTTGAAATTTGTTATGTCATATGTTTTTAACAATTAGTAAGGATTTTTTGAAATTTCCTTTTTTTTAGTAACATTATAACAGTTCAATTTTATATTTTAAATCAAATGCATAAATAATATGAAAGCGATACATTACCGAGTTCTAAATCAATAAAATAATATATTTAATATATTTATATATATACATATGGGTTACACCAACCTTTGCCCACATTGATTATATTTATGTAACAAGTTCGTCATTGATGACAACAGTTATGAATCAAAAAAATGAACAAAAGACAATAAGAGTTAATAATATATGAATTATATTCATAATATGATACTCGTATTCTATACGACTGTACCATTCGGCCTATAAGATTTAGTGAACATTGAACCATGAACTGTCATTGTATAGACACTAGCACAGTCTTAAAATTACGAACAAAGCGTAACAAATTAAATTTAGTGACTGAAAAACGCAAATTGAAATTGTTTTTGGAATACAATTATTTGAACCTTTAGAACAGCTCAAATGTTTTATTCGTACCATGAACATATAATAACTTATAAGTAATTATTATGTAATATAATGTAATCAAGTTTAATAATATGAAATTAATAAATATTATAGCACGTTATATTATAATGTTTTCTCGTACACTTTTCGTGATCGTTGATTATTGAAATATTAAATACATATAAACAATATTGTTACATGCACTAGTATAATAATACCTGTAACGTGATTACTTTTAATATACCTGCTATCATTAATCATGGATAATGTATAACTTCAGTGCTCTAATGAGGTGCTGTCTAAAAAATATCGATAAAAATGCATCAAGTTATTCAATTATAGTAGGTATCAACTTAATATATGTTCGAGATCACACCCATTTACACCACTAGACGAGAGGCGTTTATACGGAAACTGTGTTAACGAGATAAGTGAATCCACTCTATCGATGTTTTTGGGTTCATAGTTTACGCATAAAAACTCACAAAACAGTGTTACCTAGTTTATTACTAGTGTCTAAGAGCCGAGTACCGTTTGCCATTTGGAACAGAATTCAAGAAAATGGCTCACGTTAAAAATCAATGCACGAAAATCGTATTTTTCCTGTTCTGCTTGTTGCAGGTACGTTTGAATAATATATTATAGGGTATTATGGGGGGTTTTTTTTTTTGTTCAATACTTATTTTTATTAAAAATTTTTTATTTTCAATTTCATTTATCGTTATTGTCCTATTTATGTACATAGACACAGGTAATGGCAAAAAATCTCATTGAACGATCAGATAATCCATTTGATGAATTGTTCAAAGAAATCTCCAAGTCGGCGAATAAAATTGCAGAAAAATTGCAATGGAGACTCGACGAAGTGAACATCCATGTCGATAAATACGTTGATCAAGTTAAAGATAAAGTTCATGATGTTAATGATGAATTCCAAGAGTCTATTCAAAAGGTTAGCTGTATTTGATTTTTTTCTTATATAACGTAGAGGAAAATCAAACCACTAAACTTTTAAAAAAACTATGCGATATTATACGCTTATTTTTTATAATTATTTAAATAATTAAAAAATTTAAATACCCTCAATATAATATAATATATAAATGATTGTACACTAAAAGTTGAATTAAAACGTAATTGTGTTTTCCTTTTAGTTGGAAGAGACTCTGGAGAAATTCCAAAAACAATTGTACGAAGTTATTCCTAACCAGATCGACCGTTTAATTAATGAATTAAAGGCCAAGGATCCACAAGTGGCCGAAAAAATCAAGCTGTTGAAAACCGAATTCGCCGAGTTGAAACAAAGTATTACCGCTTTGTATGAGGATCTTGTGAAAAAAATCATCGAAAACTACAACACATTGAAGGAAGAAGCGGTTTCCAAAGCTAAGCCAATCGCCAAGCGTTTAACACCAATAATCAAGGACGTCGAAGTAAGTTTCAAAAACAATTAGATACAAACAAAATGTATATAACTATTATATTTTTTTAGGAGATTATTTTGACTTTGATTCCTGATAAGAAGAAAGCAATCAAGTAAAATCGTGGTTATGGCTAAAACTCAAAATTACATACACTACATTTTTTGTTTATAATATTTCGAAAATTCAAAAGAAATTGATTAATACTGATCACATATTGTAAATTTACTTATTTTTTTTTCTATTAAATTATTGTTTATTACAACTTCTATGTAGATTACTTTCTTCCGTACTAATCAAAAGGTCATCATTGATTATTCGTCTGATGACTTTTACACCTAAAGACTAAAGTCTGATTCAATATAAATTAACAGTACATTATATAGGTACAATAACTGTGTCTCTACTAAGTGAGTAGTTATTAATATTCCGAGTAATATGATCTTAAAATCAAATAATATTATAATTAATAACAACTTCTGATAATTTTTAAACTCTAATATATTATAATTTTACATTATCTCAATTATCTATAATAATCGAGTATAATAATTCTTTTTTACCAAAGTTCGTTATCAACGAAACTTGAACTTAAGTAAGAAAGAATAACAATTATAATCTAAATAAATAAGTTAAAACTTTATATCAATGATACTTTTAAAAGCAATACATTTTGTTTTTTATCGATATTTGGATTTATCTCCGGAAATGAAAAAAGTTGTTCCATAGTTATTTAAATCAAAATAAAGCATAGGTACTTAATCATCGACTTGAAAGAATAAATCTTGACAGACACCCTGAACGGGTTTTAAACACGCGTTCATTTTGAACACATTATTTTGAGCACTTTAAGAATAATAATTTTCGAAATAACTATTTACACTAGCGTAAGCCAGTTAGAATTGCAAGTGAAACAAGTGAAATGCTAGCACTCAACAAGGGAATCGCGATAAGGTAAGTTTTATTTTTGGATTATAATTTATGGCTCAAGCGTTGAACTCCACTCGGGATAGATATTATTACTTGGTACATAAAATAAGTAATAAAATGAATATATAAGTTGTAATACTCATAATACTAACATAATATTTACATCATGTATAAGTAAGTATAAGAACAATTAGGAATAAAAATGTAAACGATTGAACTTCCGATACATATATGAACACTCAAATATAATACATATTAGGTATAATATGTAAGATACTGATTATTGTAAAAATAGATTGTAAATATATTCTTATAGATAAATAATATGTAAGGAAATATTTAAACTACAATTCAATTCAGCATCATTTTATTTACATAATATTAAAATAAAACGATTCAAATTAAGTTATGCATATACCTAAATGGCACTTTCAAGTTTCAACATGATCATAAATAAGTGTGTTTAGAAAAATTTAAAAATACGGTTGAATATTATTAGATATTATTTCGTAGGCACTTTGGTTAATTATTAGAAAAAAAAATCTATATTATACCAGGTAATATCTAAATCCAAAACTGCAGAAAATGTGTAGATGTTAGTAAGTATTTTCAGCAATAATATGTACTGCTTGTACTCCGAGACAGCGATACCTTGGTTAATAATTATTAAAATATATTAGGTGTAATATATTATTTCACTTAATCAATATTTTTCGATGATGATAATATAAAGGTGAAAACAGTAAATAAATTTTCATGATTAATCAGTTATTAAGGTGTTTTTGTACTATGGAACTATGTAATTAATGATACGCTTCTCAATTATGATTAAAACGTTATTCATTCGAGACGTAACCTTTAACCTAATTAGTATATTCTTAAACAACAAACACTGTCTTTAAAATATCCAAACTTCATGTAATTTTCTATAATTGAATATTATACATAATAATTGATGATAAATAAAAAGTATAAAATTGATATTGTTTTCTAAGAAAATTTGAATGCACTTGAGATGTGCCTTGTTGAATTCTACCAACACGAAATATATTTATTATTTTAATTAAAATTTTAACGCAGACACATTTTTTTTTGTCATTATTATTCATATTATAAAGAGCATTTTATCGATAAATCAATTCTCAAAATTAATAAAATCATAGCCTTTCATGCAATAACAATATATATATATATATATATAAATATATTTAAATATGCCTGTACAATGCGTATATTATTCCAAAATAAAGGATTATCGTTAAAATTTATTAATTGTAACATCTACAATATCATACGTAGGTGTTGTGTTACATTTTAACACAATGTAAAACGATATATTTTCCATCACGAAGGAATAAAATTGTAATCTAATCGCCTACGTACGGTTGGAATGATTGTTTCTATATTAATATTCTAACCAACATACAAATGACCAACGTCAAACATTACGATTTATTTTTTCACCAGATAATAATAATTATAAAACCAAAAATCGATAGTGACTAATCGACTAAATTTAATGTTTTTAAATCATATTTTTGTAAAATCTGACTGATTTGATTTATGTGTAAGAATCTTATTTGTGGTTTAACTGATGACTATATTTGACTCAATTGTATGGTAAAACAAATTGTTAATTTACAGCCATCTATCTCATGTAAAATTCGAATATTATATATATATATATATATATAATATTATACTTTACATTCTTGTTTATTTTAGATTAATGAAAATATACATCGTGTATCTATACTATTTTTAAAAACAATGTAATTAAAACATAAATATTTACAAGTTTGATATTATTGCATGACCATTGTAGTTTTAATATGGTCACTATGTGAACCCAGGTCCATCGATAAATACGAGTACATATACGTATTTTTTTGTACTATGAAACAACTACAAATCAAACAAACTTTGGATATTGCCTTTATAATAATATAATAGTCATAATAATAGAAATATTGAGTATAAAAATTATAGTTTTTATTTTACTATATATTATACTAAATTATTATTATGCTAAACTATATTGCCGTTTGTACATTTACAGCGATACAAATTTTAAATACCTTACGTTATACGGTCTAAAGTCAACTATCAAGATTTGAAATTTGTTTTCCAAAATGTCTTTGAGTACAAAACGATTTTTAAACACCAGTATCGCTTTCATAATATTCGTAATAAAAATGTAAGATAGATATAAACAGTTCACAAATCTTTAAAAATGAGAAAAACAATGAAGATATCACACGCCTTATTGCGTTTTTATTGTTTTATCCATATTTAATTAAATATTTGTCATATAAATATGTAGGGTACTATTTACGAACGTATTAAATTAATCATAATACTAGCATACTGCAGTTACCAATGCTAAATAATTATTGTAATAGTAATACATTTATAGATAAACTTGTGTGGCTGTGTGGCTATGTGATTTTCGTACTTAAAAAAAAACACAAAACAAAATATGTAATTTGATGAAACTGAAAATGTATGAATATGTCATGATGTTTTACAGTGGGTTCAAGTCAAATATAATTGCTTCAATCAATTCGATAGCAATGTTATACGATTGATAATAATTTATATTTGCGTATTGTGAATACCTACACGTTTTACAATGTTACAAAATCCTTGACAGACGTGGTGCAGACGATATTATCACATAATCGGATAGTATAATGAAAAATGAGTATTAAATAGTAACACTATTTATTTTATTACAGTAAAATTTTTTACGTCTATCATTATAATCGTTTTACAAGGCACCAATACCCATCTGTACTATTCGAATAATATATTATACGTACAATATCATTTTCATTATTCAGATTTTAATTACATAACTTTGACTTTTTATGTTTTATGTTCTAGAAAGACAAATTTTAGGCTTTTTGGTGTATATATATATATATATATATATATATATATATATATAAAATATTCTAAATATTTTTAAAATGTATTTACAAATAAATCTTGATTGCAAATCAAGTCATCATTGTAAGACGTTCCTTTAACACATATTCTATTATAGACACAATATATTGGTTAAAAAATCTATTACAGTCAAGCCGAGTTTGCCGTTACGACTAAGCCCCCCGACTTTCTTCTCTGCCATCGACAATGCAAAAGGCTGAGACCAATGTACACATTGACATTATAAAAACAATAATATTACTTAGATCTTCCTACAATATGTCCAAATTCACTACATTCATAATTATAAATTTCTAATGGTCAAAATGATCAACCATTAATGACTATTATTGTCTATTATTTATTGTATTTACTAATAAATTATTACCTGTTACGACATTGGATCAAGTTTAAAATAACCGTTTGTAACTGGGCAAATTAAAATATATCTTATGATCTTATAGTTTTCATTTATTTCTCCAACTTGAGATACGTTAGGTATTGTATTCATTTGAAGCGGTTGATTGAAAATAATGTACATGAATCATAATTTTTCACCAACGTATTACATGACTATTCAACGCGTTACCTTGTACAAAATTATAATAGATCCATTGATAAATATATTTATTTTTTATATCAATTCCAATTAGGCATTTAAACTTTGAGCGTTGTTATCGGAAAAACGATCACCATATTATACGTGTAGACTATACGTATAATAAAAAAGTTAACTAAATACAGAATTATAAATTTCAATAAAATAATTTATATTTTTAACGTCCTCTGCGTTATGTAATATATCTGTATAGTGTGTTGACTACAGAGCGTATACTATTGGGCCCAAAAATATATGATATATGGATACTATTATATGTTTATTTTTATACACATTTTCTACAATAATTATTAATTATTATCAAATGAGAATGTATACTGTATAGATAGTATTGTATAGCATTACTATTTTTGATAATTTTTGTATATTAATATTGTAGTTAGGTATAATAAATATACCAATACCGCGTATCGCATTTATATAACTATAAGCGGTGTTAATACAATTTTAAGACAACCGAAAATCGACCGTGTATGACTATGTATTTATATTATGTTTTAATATACCCGTATTCTGTAACTTACTACATACCTAACGTGACCATAATTTTTTTCTTCAAAGCCGGACACCTGTACATTTTAATTAGAAAACCATATCATTTTACGTAAAATAACAATTTTTTTTTTTTTAGACTAAACGTACAAATGTATGTTTGTGATATGTGATCAATAGATATCTACCACAAGTCGACTTTTCTTAAAGCGGAACATTTTTAGATTCTTTGGGGACAGCGGGACACTTAGCTCGAAAGCGGGTCGTCTGGTCACGTTATATACATACTCCGATTCGTACGGACAATCAAAGTTCTATATAATTGTTCTTAAAATGAATTTTGAATAAAAAAAATTATATTTTTTACATCATTATTATAACCATTCAAATTTCTTAAACATTTTAGAAACGTTACTAAAACAAACTATAAACTATTCACGAAATTTATAATAAGCAATTTTTTAATCAAATTGACCTATATTTAGATACTTGTTATTAAATTATCATATAAGCACATATCAGTTCATTGAAGCTTGATATTTTCAGTGATATTGTATAACTCTTAACGTTACTGAAAATTAAATAAAACGCATGCTTACTCTATTTTTGTTGTAATTTCAGAATACATAATTGAAGTGTTCAACATTCGTATTATCTTTACTAGAATTGCAACTATTGCAAGTATATTTAAATGCATAATACTTAGAATACATTATATTATATTCAGTCACTTTTATTTTTTTCAATATTACATACATGATATAATTAAAATAAATCTGTCCTGCAGTACTAGTGATATACACTGGTAATGTATAATATACATATTTATGTATTATAATTTTAATTAATGTAATTGTAGCCAAAATCGATCAAATACAATGCATTGATGAATAATTAATCAATTATAAATATATTGAATATTACTAAAATAATTTTGTAAAATAAATGTAGGTACTATACTAATTTAATGTTTACCGAAGGTGCTATTGTTTAAAAACTAATTATTTTATTTTAGTATAAAATAAAAATTAAATGATATTAAATGATATGGTATATGATATGTTTGATGTGCTTTTCGACAAAGGTCAAATAGTATAGTCTATATTTTAATCGCTTTATAATATGATAAATAACTAAAGGTATAGAATAGAATACCTTGTGATGTTTGTATTTTCCGTGTACTTATATCTAATGGCATATTTTATCTATGTACAACGAATATGAATCCATTATCAAGATCGTTATAGAAGGAGAAAAATTTAAAACGCACAAAAGTGGTGTGTTGCCGAATGTTTGACTTCACATTCGCTCCTGAACGTTATAATTTGATACACGTTTCTTCTTACATAATATATACATTAAATCAACAATATGTTTACGAAAACCTTTTTGATCGTTTTACTAGCGACGTTATCCGTGTCGTTGGCTAAGGTAAGAAATTTACAAATGAAATACTCAACTATTATTGAACATTATTATGATATAAACTTTTTTTTTTATGTTATAATCTGCGATTGGGTAGTTGGAATAAATTTTTTGGTAATTATAAGGTTGTAGTTTCAGGATGAACAAGATGAATTGGTCAACCAAGTCCTTGGTACAGGAACCACATTGATGAAAGAGTTTTCTAAACTGGTTGCTGATAATCCAGACAAACTTTCCTTGGACTTGAATTCTTTGTACAAGAAATACGAGATTGCAGCAAAAGCAGAACAAGCTAGAAGTTACGTGCAATCTCAGGTAAAAATAAAAATGAATA
Organism: Chaitophorus viminalis; assembly: GCA_025469195.1. Classification (NCBI taxonomy): domain Eukaryota; kingdom Metazoa; phylum Arthropoda; class Insecta; order Hemiptera; family Aphididae; genus Chaitophorus; species Chaitophorus viminalis. The sequence continues at coordinate 236,163 of JAIPRK010000268.1, forward strand.
AAATTGTAGATAAATCAATGATGATTTTTAAACAATTTATCGTACAACCGATTTGTCCATTCAAAAAGCAACATATATTATGTACATTTATGAACAAACTAAATATCAGAATTTTTTATTTGAATAAGAGTATGTTAGGACTTGCAAAGTCTTGTAAGGGTTAATTCAATTATACGGTTATTTGGTTTTATGTTAATTGATATTAACAGGCACTTAAACAAGAATTAATTAATTTTACAATTATTAATTTAAGTTTTATGTTACTCTTATTATAGGTTTCTTTTAGAACAATCTTATAAAGGCCAATAAAATATGAATTATTTTGAATTATTTACTTATAAATAAGGAGTCACAATTTTCGACTAATACGTCTGTAGTATATTTTAGCTCTAATGAGGTTATAAAAAATTATTTGATCAGATAAGAAGTATATTGATTTGATCTTTTTCTATCTTAGTTGAAAGTTGAACTTGTACATGCATTAAACCTTTAAAAATTATAGGTAATCTATACGATAACTCACTATATATACTTTTTCTATAATTTTAATTAGAATATACACATGAATGATTACTTTTTTAATCATCTTAATTAATAATTTATCTTCTTAAAAGGTACCTAATCTAACAAAGATGCAATTATATACGAAAAAAATCAGTATACATGACACAATTTCTTTGTGGTATTGAAACTGAATTAAAATAAATGTATGAAATTTAAAATATTGTTTCTAATACTCTAGTAAAAATTTTATGGGTTTGATTGAATACAATCTTGAACTCCGGTTAAACATCTAAATGATATACGGACTTTTATAAAATGATAATTATAAAAATTTATAAGTTAAAAACTTTTTATAAGTATAGATATTCGTAAAATTGTATTGATATATTGCGCAAATAATTATATAGATTACAGTTCAACAATTAAATCTACACATCAAATTTAAAATTCTTTTTAAATGTGTATTTTATTTCAAATTTCTTACGAAAATTTCATATACTGTAATTTATATAGGTTAAAACTACCATAAGTTGTTTATTATAATAACTAAAGCAAGAAACAAATAAACGAAAATATAATATATCCTTAATAAAATACCTGCCGGTTTATTTTATTTTGTAAGAATAAGTCATACTGTGTTCAATTTGTATCTAATAACTTTAATTTAACTTAACTTTTACAATGTATCAGAATCAAATACTAATGGTATAAAGTATTTTCTCATTAATTATATTTAACTGTATTAATTAAAAATATTGAAAATATATTATAGTTTAAAAGAGGAGCTGAATTCACCAACGAATATTTGAAGAAAGCCGACATCGCATCCGAAGAACAGTTAAAGAAATCTATAGAAATAATTAAAAAAGAAGACCCAGTCTTAGCAGAGAAATTAAACAAGTTTTACGAGAAGTCTTGTGACTTAGATAGAGTATCTGAGGATATTGTCAAGTACTTATTGGATGTAGACAGAATTAACAATTCATTCGAAAAATTAAGAGGTATCATCAACCCATTCATCCACAAAGCGGCCGAAGGAGTCAAAAAATTCGAGGTGAGCTCTTTCACAGACCATCTTGTACATTTAGTATAATATTTTTGCGAATCTCATATGATTTGATCAAAAAAATTATCAATAAATTAAATTATTAATAAGATATATTGTTTAATTTCAGACCATCGTAGTTGAACATATACCAAAGAAGGGCAACAAATAAGAATGTTTCCACAAAATAGTCTAACTTTCAAATCAATCTAATATTGTATTTCCACAAATGTTTCAAATGTATAATTTATATTAAAGTTCAATAGAAAATTTTTCAATATTTTTATATATCACAGCTATTTCACTATTTAATTAAAATAAAACACTATAAAAAAATTATAATACGAAATAAAAAAAGTTTAAACATACCTAAACCCTTAAATTGATCATACAAGATGTAAAAATTACTTTTAATATATTTCTTATATATTTCTTAAGAATGTATTTTGTATAGTTAAATTTATATTATATAGGTATAAGAAAATACTGGTTTCTTAAAATTAGTTATTCTGTAAAGTCTACAATTGTTATTGTATATGGTTAGTATCACAGTTATTAACATATCAGAATATTTAAAAAGAAGAATGTAAAACATAGATTTCATCAGTGAATGTCCTTATTGTACCTATGCAATGTATAACATATATATTATATAGTATATTATAATATTACTACTAATACTACTACTATGTACTTGCAATGCATTTAATAAAATATAGCTAGTGTACCTTATAGTATGAAAAACGCGACATGTAAAAAAAGCATCAACTTTTTAAGAAAAGTTACAATAATTTTGTTGCATTTTTGCACAGCTCTTAATTACCGTTTTCTACATTTTCCTTAAGAATTTTCTTTTTTAAAAATACTATATTAAAAAATAAAAATAAACGATAAGCTCTTTAACTAACGGCAGTAATGTTGGTAAAAGTAAAAATTGCACTTTAAGTAACCATTTTGATGGTCGAATAATTACTTTCATGTAGTTAAATTGCGTACACAATACGCCGTCATTAAATTAGACTATAATATAGGTAATAACAATATTGATATACTGTTAATTGTCCAAATAGAATATCATTGTCCAATACATGGAGGCTGATATTATAACTACAAAATCTAATTATCTGAAGTATACATCAATGTTCAATTCTAAGAGAATCTTAAAATTAGTCGCCTAGTAGGTATTCGACAGTTGATATTGTGACAAAACAGGTACAAAAGTAAAATAATATTTATAATATTACATGTATATCTACATAGCCTATGGAGAAAAGAGAGAAGTTTAAGGATATGGTATATAAGTGCCTAGTAAAATAAAAGGCTAAAGAATATTGATATTAGTGTATTTTTTGATAGGTTTTATTTCATAGCAAGAATAATAATGGTTTTAGATTCTAAGAGTGATGAAGGTATTGATTTTATAATGATGTGTGTTTTTTGTTAGATTCTGAACGGAATGTAGAATGTATTGATTGTACAATGATGTGTTTTTGTGTTAGACAAATAATAATAATTATATGTTTTAATACACATTAAGAATATAAATAATTTAAAATTGAACAATCTCTATTTGGTTATAATGATAATTAATGGTTTAAAATATTAATTTTCTCTTTTGTTGGTGCTACCGCTGTTGCTGTTGCTGTTTTTAAAATTTTATTACAAATTAACTTTTTGAAATTAAACATTTTTATTTTTTGTTACATGTTAGTTTTTAATTATAGACATTATGCAATGTATTTAAAAAATGACTGGAAAATTTAAGGCCGTAATTCTCTACATCGTGCTTTTACCAAATAAATCGTAAATTTATCAAATCAGGTTCTTTTGATACTTATTACATCAATCAATCAAACAAGTGTGGTGATAGATGATAACAGTATAGCACGGCCACGATATTTTCTCTACATCGTGAGCACGGCTATAGATAGTGTCTATAGCCGTGCAGTATAGCAAATAACAATGATAACGGATTTTTGATCACTGATCAATGATAATATACATATACATACATATTTGGTAAAGTTATGGGCATATTGAATATTGAACGTTTGGTCGTTTTATAATTTTATATCAACTAGTCCATTGTATTAATTTGTTTAGAATATTAGTCTCGTAAAGACGTTTAATTTGATTGGTACACACTCGCACAGCAAAATATTTCGAAAAGAATATCGTATGTTATTCAACGTTAGCACAGTTATTTTAACATTTTAAATAGAATTTTTTCAATAGAACCTTGCACGATAATTATATATATATAATATATTCAATATTGACAATAATTATTATTTCAATATCAAGTCAGTAGATATGATATTTAAATAGACAATTTTAAATAAAGGTACAATTTTATTTTCAATTTTTGTCAATATAAATATAATAATAATATAATTTATTGTTATATTTTCAATAATTAATCAATTAGAAATTATTTTTGGTAATAAAGTGACTATTTTTTTCTTTCTCTTTTTTTTTTTTTGTATCAATATCAATATGTTCCTCAGACGATATGACAGTAATTGGTGAAGTTTGGATTCATATACGAAGTGCTATACAATATACATTTAGCCTTTAGGTATTGACGATTGAGTAACTAATTTTCTATAAAAATGTAAAACTTTACTTTTGTCGATTTGTGTTTTATTGAAGGTTACATTTTTTCTTTTCGGCATCTCTAACAGGTTTTTTATTTTTACAAACTTGTAAATCGTAAGTTTGCCGTTGATTCGACCTAAACCGCGATGTCCGCCAAGCGGTGGTGGCTTATTCGGCGAGACGCGCGATTTTCAAAAAAAGAGACATTTCGTGATAACCGTTGTGGTTAGCCTGACGCTGCGCGCATGCGCATAATGGACGCGGTTAGTTCGCGTTCGGCGTGTAAACATCCGATAATTTCGCATTTTTTCTGCACTCAATCTACCTATCTGATATGTATGTTGTTTTTCGTGTGATCCGTTTTCCTTATTTCTAACTTTTTTTTTTTTGTCGTACCAGTATCCGTGTTTCCGGTCCCGTGTGTTCCCTGTGTTCGTTATCCGGTCGTGGACAATCTGCACACGTCCCAACTGCCGTAACGAATCGATCGGTCGGCTCACACTTCACAGCATCATCCTCGGTAGTTAGTAGTGCGATATTATATCACTGTAACCGTACCCGCAGCCGTAATGACATGTTGCAATTGAGCTGAAACGAAGCCGAAACTGTCGGCCGCCGGGAGATACAGAAGTCCTAGAGGAGTTCGTTAGGTTATGTGGGTGAGTGTCCGTTGCGCGGATTTGTAGTTGTTGTTGTTGTTGTGCGTGCGAAAATAGCGACTATAGTTTCGATTAACGTTGACATTAACTGCTGATTCTAGCAGGTGTGTGCGAAAAGGCTGGTCTAGACTACTGATATCGCTCTACCACCCTCGTTTCTAATGTCCAAGATGTACGATTCCAACAGCGATTTGGATCGGCAGATTGAACAACTGAAGCGGTGTGAAATCATACAGGAACATGAAGTGAAGGCGCTGTGCGCCAAGGCACGTGAAATACTCATTGAAGAGAGTAATGTGCAACGTGTTGACTCTCCCGTAACGGTAAACAGATTAGTTATTTTACAGTAGTGGATATAAATATGATATAATAATCATGTAGGTCAACATTTGGTATCCAAGGCACGAAACATGTTTTATTTTTTTCTTTCCCTAATCAATGTGTGTTCGACATCAGTACAACTACAACATTTTAAATTTATAATGTTTCAGGTATGTGGAGATATTCATGGACAGTTCTATGACCTAAAAGAATTGTTTAAAGTTGGCGGCGATGTTCCTGAAAGAAATTATCTATTTATGGGTGATTTTGTTGACCGAGGATTTTTCAGTGTTGAAACATTTTTACTGCTACTTGCTTTAAAAGTATATATTAAAATATTATGATTCATTTATTTTTAACAAATAATAACCAAACAAACCACTGTAACCAAAATTACCAGTTAAAAGCTTACCGATTACTTTTATAAAATATTTTACTTGTATTTATTTAACATAAAAAATTCAAACTTAAACTAGGACAAAACTTTATTAATAAGAAAATAAAAATACAATTTTCTTAAATTCTTTTAATTCATGTTTTTTGACTACCTTTAATTAATTTCCATGACTTGATGCTTATAATTCTTTTATGAACATCTTTTTATCAATAATATTTATTTAATATTTATTTTAAATAAGTTATTGATGTTTAAATTAATAGCATTTTAGAAACATTTAACTTAGTTAACCAAGTATCAAAACTTTTTATACATGATATTCATTCCAGTCAGCTTTATTAATATTCTTTATAAATTTGAACAATGTAACAGCATTTAATTGCAATTGTTTTAGTGTTCATAATTTTTAAAGTTTTTAAAATATAATATCTTATTGTGTTTTATCTAAAATGAATATTGGTAATAAATATGTAAATAGTAGTTTTTAGATATTTTTAATAAAGAAAGAGCTTGACATATTAATTAAAAGTGCTAAGTTTTTTAAAATAGATCTTTCAACTTAATAAACAGTTACAAAATTATTTAAGTTTTTATGTATTATTTTAATTTTAGAAAATATAATATAACTTACTATTGCAACTTTTTCTATTATCACTTTTGAAAAATATCAAAAAACCCAGAAATTTAATTAACTTAAGTATTGTTGCAAAATATTTTTGGATTTAATTAAGTAACTATATACAACGTTTTTACTTTATTTGTAGAAGTACTTACATAAAACATTGCTATTCATATTATTCTAAGCTTAACATAAAATTTAAAATGTTAATGATTCTTTGGTAAAGTATACTACAGTCAATATCTTAAAATATATACATGTAAATGTATATCTTAATTCTAAACCAATCAAATTTACAATAGTTATATTAACAAAAGAAAAATCTTTAAATCCAATATCAATTTATTTTTGAATGCACCAAAATTCTTAAAGATTAAAAACTCACTCAATTGATTAAATAACATTGAAATATATTTTTGACATTGATTTGTATTTATGATGAATGTGATATATATTAGTTATGTTGTTAATTTATTTTTTAATTGTGTATTAAATAAATATTAAATTATTTAAATAGGTAAGATATCCTGATCGAATAACTTTAATTCGGGGTAATCATGAATCACGACAAATTACTCAAGTTTATGGCTTTTATGATGAGTGCTTACGAAAATATAATAGTGTTGCTGTATGGCGTTATTGTACTGAAATATTTGATTATCTGAGCTTATCTGCTATTATTGATGGAAAAGTAAGTCAATTCATTTAAAATATGTAATAGTATAGTAATTTTGCTATTAAATATTTAGATATTCTGTGTGCATGGTGGTTTGTCACCATCAATTCAAACATTGGATCAAATTAGAACTATTGATAGAAAACAGGAAGTTCCTCATGATGGACCTATGTGTGATTTATTATGGTCTGATCCTGAAAGTAAGTATCTAAAACAATAACTAATTTACAATGAGCAGTTATAAATTGTAATTGTTTTAGACACTCAGGGATGGGGTGTGAGCCCTCGAGGTGCTGGTTACCTATTTGGTTCAGATGTCGTCTCCCAATTTAATACTACAAATGATATAGACATTATTTGTCGAGCTCATCAGCTTGTCATGGAAGGATATAAATGGCATTTTGATGAAACTGTGCTTACGGTTTGGTCCGCACCCAATTATTGTTATCGGTAAATACTATAGTAAAGTAAAAATACATTTATAAACTTTTAATATTATTTTGTTTTTATAATTCATGATTAGATGTGGTAATGTTGCGGCAATATTAGAACTGAGCGAAACATTGCAAAGAGATTTCACAATTTTCGAAGCAGCTCCACAGGAAAACCGAGGAATGCCTACTAAAAAACATGCAGCTGACTATTTCCTTTAAAAAAAACTCTGGTTCTTAATGTATTAATTTTAGTTCATAAAGTCTAACAAAGGAAATGAATGTTTCTCACATTTAAATTCATTGTATTTGAAATAATACTGACAATATAACTATGTAATTTTTTTTTAAGTAAAAATACTTGTTTGTAATTTTTGTTTTAATCGAGTTACCTAAACATTTTCTATTTATAAAAAATACTTTCCATGGTTGGATAGATCAATATACTATTGTAATAAACATTAATGGCATGTTGAACATAACTTTTTATAGTTTCTTAAATAAATAGTTATAACTGAATATATTTGTCTACTAAATTGTACACTTTAAGGTAACTAAATATGGTTTAATGGTAATTGATTTATTCTTAAGTCAAATTGATTTTTTCATCGAATGATTATTTTTTATATTTAACATTAAAATTTACTTGAAGTTACTTAACAACTTTATGGTATTACATAGATATGGAAATAAGTTATATTACATGTTTCTTATCAGAGATCAAAAAATATTGGTGTGTTTTTTCCTGTCGGAATTACATCATGGGTAAGTTTTTCAATTTTTAATTTGTGTTTACAAAAAAATGAATAGTGTTTGATAATTCAAAATGTTACTGAACTTAATAATATAATGTGAATGTTGTAACTGTTTGGGCACTATGTTTGAATATCCATCTTTGACTAAATGTCTTCTTCTTCCTCATCGTTCTCATCATAATCATCTCCAGGTTCTCCAAGAGCATTCACAAATTCTAAAAAGAAAATTGTTCATTTCAAATAATCATTATAATAATGTTATTTATGTTGTTAATGAATTAAGTACATCCATCATCATTATGGTATAATTTTCACTGGTTTACCTTATTATAGTTTCATACTCAATATCCTAAGCATTTTAATAACACTGTTTAAAATAAACTACTCATTTGTAATTATTTTAAAATGTACTTATAGTTATTAATTTAATTTTCCGCTAAAAATAAAGGCTAGAGTAGGACTGAATGTATATTGTATACCTAAGCGCTGGTATTTTAGGAATCTGCTTGAATATTTTGAGATTCATAATGATGTTGTCTAATACTCTGATATCACCACTGATTATTTTATATTATAACTCAAATTATCGTAACGTTAAAATGAACTGACTATGATAAGTAATATTATGTAGCATTAGTTTAAATGCGTTTAAGGGGAGTAAAAAATAAGAGATACACTATTGATAGCATATTATTTGCATTCATCCCTGCAACATTAGACAAATGGCTTGTTTAAACTTTGTAAACCAACAGTTGGGTACCTAATACAATATATTCCATTAATTACATAGTTAATTACATTAATATGGTATACAATCATTACACACTTGACAAATTTAGTGTTCAGACTTCCCGTGTTATGCATAATTGTCTTACCTTGTATTTAATTATATCCGGAACACAACACTGGACTAATTGGGACGATGTTCTGACATTAGAAAATACAAGATAACTTTATTTTTTTTATTACTATTATTATTTTATTTAAGTACTACGAGGAGTGTACAATATTGTTTTGTTTGTTGGTGATATTTTATTCCATTGAGGTTTTACAAGTATCACCTATATTATTATGTATAGTTTTGATATTGCAGGGAGCAACAGTAATAGTTTACAGGTGGTTCCCTACTTTTTTTGACTCACGGCACCCTTGGTTATTTTTTAAGAATCCGCTGGTACCCTATATCCATAGTACAGTGTCTATACCTACTCAATAGTAATATTATATTATGTACATAGGCGGATATTTGGTTACATAGTTTTGTCTTATCCATTAACGTAAACACTAAACAGACATTTATAGACGCTTCAACCATGGATTAAATATACGTAATAAATCTACAAATATATGTATATTTAATCTATGCTTCAACCTACTTGCAAGTGGTTGTGGCTACTCTTACTGTAATATAGCTGAAGCACCAAATATATGCCTACATAGGTAATAGGAACACGAAAAATTAATTATTGGTAGCTACTAACTTTTATTTTTATTTTAATTGTATAAACCTATTGCGTTGTGCAAATATATTAATGTGAGTATTCCAGACCATTTTCGTATTCCATTGAAATAAAATAAGAATATTATAAAATATCAAATATGAAAATATACAATTTATTTTTACGTCTGGGCGTCTGGTGTGCGCTTAATTACGTTTTAAGGGGGCTTGATTACATTCTGGGGGGGGGCTGAAGCCCCCCAAGTCCCCCCCCCAATAACCGCCTATGATTATGTACCTATTTATATTTATAGCAATCAAATTGGAAATTAAAATAGATTGATCGCAGTATTACTACAAGTTATAATACAGTAGGTTTTATATTATAGTCTGTGTTGTTGCTGAAAGTGTTTTATTTTTCATGGAGACGATTTTTCTTAATTTCTCCCATTCAAGGTCGCGGCATGGCACCCCGATTGGGAACCTCTGGTTTTAAGCGATTAAAATAAATCATTCAAACCTTCTACAGACAACTAATTCGACGAATTTATGATAAATTACCAAAACAAGACTATAAGTTGCATATTATGATGTATTAGGTAACTGTTGGAGATTAAAATGGGTAGGTAGGTAATTAAATATTTTAAGACTTGTGTGATTTATCAATAATTTTAAATAGACTAAGCATCGTATTGCACACATATATTTATTCAGTAAAACATTAAAATCATTAAATACTCTGTTGTATGCAATGTAAAGACAAGTAGACGGTATAAAACTATTTAACTATAATTTCCGTGCATGTTGTGATAGTTAATTTTGTCTTATCAAATAAATCAAATACATTTTAAAACAGGGACTGTCATTAATCATAGTCATAATTTATTATTTTATTATGGTCATTATGTATTATCAATGAATTATTAAAACATGAAGTTTGTTTGCCGATTTTTATTAACTCTCGATAATTATTATATTTTATCACCAACAAGCAACCACCAATCGGATTATTTCGTTACAAGTAGGTATACGAGTATAATGTACAATGTTCAGCGTTTCGCTTAGATGATGATTAAATATAATATTACTCATTCAACTATTTACCAATTATTATTCATCCCGTCCTTATATTATGGTAGCCGGTTGGTAGTAGAATTTATGATTAAAAATACTTAAATAAATAATATTTATAATCAATGGTAGTAGATACTAGTCGTAGGTACTACAAATATACAATAACGTACTTTCGTAGAAGTACTGCGCACTGCGGTATTATTGCAGTACAATATGTGTATGTACAGAGTGCGTTTAAAAGCGTACTCTGTATATACTTTAGGTGCGTACTAAAAGTAATTATTATAATAATTAATAATTTGTTTTTTCGAAATTCAGTTTTTGCAACAAGGGAAGGTATAATATTATTGTATCGAAAATAAGTAAGTAATTGAGGTAGGTACCTGTCTACATTAGTATTGTTGTATACCATTCGGTTCTTTCGAACCGTATCAAAAAATAGTTTTAAACCACGAACGCATGTTCATAAATTTAAAAAATGTTTTCCCTCCGAGTATAAGTAGTTCACAGTAGTCGGTGTTTAGTGTACAAATGTACAATAAAATAAATCCAAGTCTCTAAATAGCTGATGTTGTTTTGTTTTGAACGAATTATATTGCTCGCGTGAGGGACAACTGACATAATATAATAGATAGGTACCTACATTATATTATACACTGAGGCGTTGGACTTGGGTGCAATAAAATGCATCGATGCGACAGCGTTTGATAATAAAAGAATAAAATCAGAGGTGATTGAAAAGACGGATAAAATTTGGTTTATTATGTGAAACGCGAGACTTCGGTTTATTGTCGAAAAACGATAAAAAATAAATAAAAAATGATGAATTCGCGATTCCCGCAGCTGTTTCGGCCGATAAAATGACTATCTATATGTTGACAATGCATTATATTAGGTATATCTTCTGCGCCAGGACGTGATAAAATGACGACTGCGACAAATACCTACACATTATAGCATGTGCATTTCCCCAGCAACCCCCCCCCCCACTATATTTTGGAAGCGAACCTGGGGCTTTCGTTTATCCATGCGTTGGTTCCGGCTTAGGTATAGCTGATTTACGGTGGGAGTACCTTGGAAATTCCTGCATCCCCCCCCTCTATATTTTGGAACCTAATCAGCAGGGGTTTTCGTTTGTTCCTCGTTCGGCCATGCGTTTGATCCGAAAATCCCGTCAGTTGTTTCATCAAGTGGCATCTGGGCCAAATTATTTTATGTTACTATGGACCCTAGGTATTTAAAATATGGCGTTCTCTTAAACTGATGGTGTTCTACTTCTATAATCTCTCCTTGTCAGTATTCTCTATTTCTTTGTCCGATTATGACATACTCCGTTTTATGTCATTGATCTTTAGATCACATTTGCCTGCTATATTTATTAGTTCTCTACAATGCTGTTTCACAGTATCTAAATCATTTCCCAATAGAGCTAAGTCATCGGCGTATGCTAGTAATCCTATTGTCGTGTTACCCATCACGATGGGCACGATGACTACGTACCCATCTGCATATTACCCAACTGCAGAGTACATTTGTATATTTATACTCTATGGGTTTATATGTACACTCTACGGAGCAGGCACGTACACAGGGGGGGGGGGTGTTTTGGGTGTTCAAACGCCCCCCGAAATGTTTGATAATGTATGAATATATTATAAGATTTTCATTGTTAAATTTCATTTGTTTATTGAAAAAATTAGCACGGACCACACAAACAAGTAAAATGCGTTGTTTCTACGACCATAGATATTGGTGCCACTAGGAGGGAGGAGTGTTTTGGGTCCTTAGCACCCCTAAAAAATCGTTAGGTGTTAAGTCCCATTGAGTCACAAAAAACCTGGAGCATAAACAGCACCCCCTAGTTCAAATGTCTAGTTGCGCCAATGACCATATATTAAATATTAAATATTTAATCTATGCTACGACGACGATTCATGGTCAATATAAATGGTTGTCAGGATATATAAAATCGTAATGTCAACCAAATAGATCTGATTTTATATTTACGCAACATTTTGACAGGAATTTTACTATGAATTTATCGTGACAAACAAATCGTTGTTATGGAAACTGCATTTTTGTTGGACAACATTTTAGTATGATCTTTATGGAGTTGAGACATATAATATATTATGATGTCCATGGAAACATATTTTATTATAACTTACAACATCTCGGTTTTAGGTACCTACGCACGTAGGTATTTGCCGTATGCGCGTTCCATGTGAATACAAATATTGAATTCGAGCAATAAAAAAAAAATGTCACGGACTCGCGAGTTTTTTTTATCTTCACTTAAATATAACATATTCTCGTAGTAAATTGAGTCATAAAGTGGCTATGGGTCAGTAAATAAGTTGTAAATGTTTTTTTTTATTTAACCTTACCTATTAAGTTTGTGGCAAGATTATTTAACGGCTATACCTAATTAATAATGATTGTTATGTTCCGTTGCGGTTGTCACGCATTAGTATTAGGTAGGTATACTATATTATACAATGCGAACACATTTATTACTATTTTATTTTACAATTGTTGCATTTAAATTCAATTCTTAGCGTTTTATTATCCACTTCAAAAGTACACGTCATTACGAAAACTCGTTTTGTATAAAAATATAATAATTATAATGAATTATACTTAGTTTCTTTGCGGATTATTTAAACGTTTTAAGTGCTTATTGCGGGTGCACGCGTACAGCGATTGCGTTTCTAGAGTTTTTAGTGCATGTGAGTTCACATTCCGGAAATAATGTAATACCAATTATAGTACATAATATTATAATATTATTTAGGTAAAAACTTTTCTGTGCATGAAATCTAAAAGGATAAACTTTTAACAGTCAATCATTATTTACACTTATATTTCATAATATAAATAATATGGGTACCGCGTGTGGTCATTGATCGTTATACATGGAAATAAATACGCGGTTTCTCCATAAATTTAATGAGGCATGCTGATTATAGATATAGCGATATTACATTATAATAATTGATACATATATTATGGGAAATATGAAAATACGATTATAATACGAACATGTTTCCATATTTTATAATGAACACACTGTATGTGAGGTATACGTGCGATAATATGCTATGTATAAATGTAATTAGTACACCATGTGTGTAATTGGTACATATATATGGTACCATGATAAGAACCAATGGATGAAACAATTTTAAATAGAGTTACTTTTTTCACATTTACTATACGGCTATTTTAAGAGCACTGTATATAACGTCATGTTAACGTCAGTAAAGCAAACATTCGATTTGTTCACGTGTATGTACTTACCGTTAAAATCGATCCTTCCATCACCATCCACGTCCACTTCCTTGATCATATCTTCGACTAGAGCAAATCAAATAAGAAAAACGACATTTGAAACAAATCGTATAACCAAACAGAAGGGCTTCTTTTGAAATTGCATATTTACTTTCTTCCTCAGACAAATCTTCTCCCAAACATTGGAGTACAGCTCTCAAGTCTGATGCACTTATGTATCCCCTGTTGTGTTTGTCAAATACCTGCAATAACATTATATTGTCAGTTTTCAACGTTACACGTAATAAGATGTGTTGTATTTGTATTTATATTATTATTGTTGCTGCATACATTTTCTCTTTATCCATCTGTCTGTCAAAAATATGTACCAAAGTAAATGTTTCCAAAGTTCACATTACTTCGAACAATGATTGTATTACCAATTATTCTATTACATAATGTACAGGTGGTGTCTTTCAACATAAATATACCATGTATACTATATATTATTCTCTATATAGAACATAAATGATGATATTTTTCATGATTTTTGAAAATAATTCATTATTTATTTTGCAATGTATTTATCGTCGGCAGGAAATTTACCACACGAACCAATTGCAATTTAACATTTTCAGAAGTTGAAGTGAAACATTGAAACGAACAAATATATTTGAACCCAGTTTACGATTGTATTTTAGACTGCAACAGTCATCAATCTACAGACAGTACAAACATAAATATTAGGTACGTACAAAACACTTTAAAAATAACCATTGTTTTACAAAATAGAAAACTTCTGAAACGTTAATCGATAAATGAAGGTACAACGAGAGAAAAAATGACAGCATAGATTTTGAAAACCATGGCATTTATTTTAGTTGCGCTAGCCCGTACAAATAATATTATACTGTGGCGTATACTTTTGTAAATATTTTGAACTTTGAGTCGTTATTTCTGACATGATCATTGACCACATTACACTCATGATGAATACTCGTAATATATAGGTTATCGCATACGTGGTAACCGGTAAAGTATAGTAACTATTCGTCAATATTACACCGCGCACGTAAACCGTATATTATTATGTATACTATTATATAGCTATTAAAATGTTTTTTGTTTTTTTATTGATAATCGTATTTATTTTATTACTGCTTTTTATCATAAATACTTATCTTTTTTTCGCTTCCTGGTGTTGTGTCACCTATCAAAGTAGTTTACTCATTATTACATGTTTCATTTCCTCGCAAAAATAATTATTATGATTGTATAATTGCTTGAAAGAAAAACCTTATACTATACACCGTGGCCGATTTAAATACATGCGTATAAACATGCCGTACCCAAACTTATGTATATCATAATCATATTAATATGCCTATTTTAGTCTTATGGAATCCTTATATTCCAAGGCATCTTTTTAGAACATAAACAATACGTACAATTTCTTCTTTTTTTTTTACAATCCTTGGATGGGTTCAATGACTTTTATATGTACCTATACTCTATTCCCTAACAATCACCAATACTCTTTCTTGTTCGTTTTAATTAATTTTTCCTGTCTATGATCTGTCTACTGTCTATAGTGTCTATTATTGTCATTATCCATACATCATTCCTCGTTGAGTGTCCAATCCAATGATGTTTCCTCCTCTCTCTGATTGTTTTTCATATCGATTTCCGTTCATTAATTCTTTGGAATGCTTCCTAATTTTTTAACTGCATTTTTTTTGTAATAAATGATCCGTAAGGTGTTTAATGCACTAATAAAATTGGTTGTGTATTTATTCATTCGTATTTTTTATTCCCACTAATATTTTCGAGTTCAAAAGGTTTTGAAAAAAAAAAAATAAAAAATCACCCAACTGATTAATGAATTGAGTGTGGCGCTCCGGCGCTCGTAAACAAAACTTTGTGCTCCCGATATCAAAAAAGTAATCATATACATTGAAGTATCCGAACAAAAAAATAAGAGCTTCTGCTCGCTTATTTGAAGTGCACATTATATTGTAATTTTAAAAGTTTTAATACAACTGTTCGTTAATATATATATATATAGCTACTCAATGAGGATTTAGGAAAAACTATAAGTTATTTTGAATAAAGTTTTTACTTAATTTACTTTTTTCATTATTATACATGCAAATATCACAAAACGTTGTTTTATTCTGCAAACCTGGTATAGAACTGATTTTAAAGCGATAAAATAAAGAAGTTTATTTTTATTTTTTCATTACCTACACTTAATGTTTAACGTTTAGCTGAAACAGCCAAACTGTTTATACTATTAAGAAACGAACAATTAATTGCTATAACACGTTTTACAATTATTTGAATATTCATTCTAACACGAATCATTTATTACTCAACAGTTTATCAGCCACTTTTTCCCCTGATTTAGAGACTACATAAATGCTTTTTAACCTTCAATTTATTTTCACTGTTAATTTATTTATACGACGTGAAGATTTTTTTTCTGACCACATTTTCAACACATATTACATACAAAATATATATATATATACGAGTATATATAATATATACACCTACGTGTCCTATCATGTAATGTAAAAATAGTATCAACCTACGTATAACATTAATTACCTATAATATAAACGTCAAAAGTTATGTTACATATTTCATGTAATCATAATATGTCAATTCTTTTATCGTTTGGATTTTTTATAAAATATTTCAATATGGTAATACTATAATAGTAGAAATGCGAAGAAATTTTAAGAAAATTGGTTTCATTATATTTTTGTAACTATAAACGTACACTGCCACCATTAATAATTACTGCAGAATAAAACCGTACAGCGTATATCAATTCACTGTACGCGTGTTACAGAAATGGAATATTTATAAGTATAGGTATCAAATTTTATTGCAAGTCGAGTAGTATTTTATCGGGTCATAAGGGCTATTAATGATTAATAATATCATTCATGTTACAATATATTGGTACGTTTATACCATAGTATGATATGTACATATACCATATTGTATTATGTATATTCTGTATGCATAACTATTCAAACAACTTATCGGTTATTCTTACCTATATTTGAAACGAAAAAATATTTGCTATGCATTTTCCCAGAAATGACTTTAGTTCAACGCTTTGTTATAATATTATGTTGTACGCGCAGCGTTTCTGTACATTATTATTATGATATGTTTCCTCGCTGTATAGATCAGAGTGCGCTGAATATTTTATGTGGCACTCCGAGTCAAAATGTAAAAGTTTTATTGTTCTGGACTTTAATATATGTATTTGTATTTATCCGTTGTAGCAGTGACGTAAACTCAGAAACACGCGTAAATAAAATATTAAACTTCATACACGTATAAATGAACACGGGCATCGGTTGGAAAAGCTTATAGGTACAACGTAGGCGAGCATTGAGAGGATTTTTAAAATTCTACGTCTAGAAGATTTAAAAAGAGGTTAAACATTTGATATATCGATCAACTAATATCCCAAATAGCTAGACTCAGAAAACTCAGGTCTTGTAATGTTTGGACATTAGAACAGATTTTAAATTTAAATACTAAATACCGTTATTGACAGTATATGTTCACTCGGCGAATTTTATGAGGATATTATGCCTTTACAGTGTCGTTGCTACCATGATTATAAAAGCCATCACCCAAAAATACATATTTTAAACAAAAAAGTTTTCCAACGAAACAACTTTCCGCATACTAGGATGTGAATTAATTAAAAAAAAAAAAAAAAATTATACATATAAATTTAAATACCTGCAGATCTAAAAGATAAGAAGTCATCTATTATTTGTTAAGCGAAATACAGCAGTTGTTCAGCAAACAGATTAACAGGAGACCTAATCAAAAGTTTATGTTTACAAGTTACAACGTTAATCGTCATAAGTTCTAGCTGTTTTCATGGAAAGTATAATGGCTACTATAGCAGCGGAAGCACGTAAGATCGATGAATGAATTTTCTGTTCACCCATCGTCGAAAAACAATTACAATCGAGATAAGAGCGCACGAATCATATTGAAAAACATGTCTTCTTTTTGACTGTAGTAAAAAATATCTATATATTATAGGTATACATTAAAAGCAATCAGTATAGAATTTTAAAATAACAAAAGTTAAAATAAGAAAAATATCACAATACGCAATACGCTTGTACAAATATATAGAATGTTTATTCCATTTTTTTTTTCGGTTCGATATAATTTAATGTTATAGATTTTAGATTTTAGAAACTAAAAGAATAAAAATATAGAAACCATTCGGATAATTTTCGATTGTTAAATATAAAGGATTTACATGGGTTCATAATTGTACTCTATGCTGGATGGATTATATAAGCCTGCTCTATTAAATTTACATTTAAACAAGTCAGAAACAAAAATATATCCCCCTTCCAAACTTTGAACTACGCGTAACTAAGTTCACCTTTGAAGAACAAATACATCAGATGAGCGAAATGTGCAAATGAACAAAATGCTCTATCAGATTACACTATAAAACGACACTAAACTTTAAGAATCATCGGACAGGAACGACTGCAGTCCGGATCTTAGAAACACATTAATAGATTCCGAAACCAAACACCGCATTAGCTTGCAATACTTCGTTATAGAATGGATCGAGTTACCAAATAATTTAATGGTTCGGTCTCGAAGCAACATTGAGAATGATATATAGAAGACAAAATCGGTACGACAATATTTTACAACACAATACGAAACTCCGTGCAAATAAATAACATGATATTTCACAAAACTCACTCGTATCATGATAAAGTCGAATATATCTACCGTACAATAATGGTTGTGTCGAATCCATATTGTTACTGCTTTTTTTTTTTTTTACAAAAAAAATCGGTCCACTAGAATGCTACTGATGAGATGATAGTTTCCCAATGCCAGACATCACAATATCACATCATGGTAAGCCATCACGTATTTAACACGCGTGGTTGAACTCACTGCAGTTCGGATCAATACATTATATACGTACACGATTTCTACGCTACAGAATTAAAACCTACTCCGCTGTGTACCCGCGATAAATATGGAATTAAAAAAGTTCAAGGACAATCACGTAGGAGATATTGGATATTAAATGAAAAATGTGAAGACAGCCAATGGTTTGAATAAACCTAGATCATTAGCACTGTACGATCAAAACTTACGGCCGTCTATAGAAATTTGCCAATTGATATTAAAGAAATGTTCGATGTAAGTACTGGCTCAGAAATCAAGAAAAGTTGGTATTATATACATATTTTGTAAACTAGATACTTCATTAAAGAACAAATAATAATATATTTTACATTAACGTAGGTTTGATATTGATTTCATTTAAGAATAAGGGTGTGTAAGGACTTAGTCTTCTCGGCCCATTAAGAAACAACCTCTAAACAGGGCGCTCTACCCTTAAATGTTGGGATCGTAATACACGATGTAAACAAATACGGAATGTAAAAATATGAATATTATGAACTGAATATATACGCGCGTGTAGTATCGTGCACTATTATATATATTACAACATTTCTAAAACAACGTATAGTTCGGTCCACGGGGAGGAGAATGTTACCTTTTTAGGAACCCATATAGAAATGATCGGAGAAAATATCTTGTTAAAATATCCAATACATGTTTGTATAAATCCAAGTATAGGTACAGGACAGGGACAGAGGGAGGAGGAGAAGTGGATACGAACAACAAAACGAGCTTTAAGGGGATTGTAAGCCATGATTTTCCGTCTCTGTCTATTCGCGCGAAACATAGACGAATTTAGACGTTTTTCATTTCCAACGTACCGATCGATCAATAAATGCGATAAGAATTTTGAAAATTGATTTAAATTCGTCGTTAAGTCGTCTTTAGATCGACTTTCCCACTTTTTTTCATTTCGTCCCGCAAAATTTCACAATATAGAATTAAACGAATTGGAAACATAACAATCAACAAGAGTTAATTTTTGGGTATGTTAAGTGCAAAAATTAAAAAAAGTGGGAAAGTCGATCTAAAGTAGACTTAACGACGAATTCAAATCAATTTTCAAAATTCTTATCGCATTTATTAGGAAATATAAAACGTCTAAATTCCTATGTTGCACGTGTGATAGACAGAGACAGAAGATCATGGATTACAATCCCCTTAGTAGCACCCGTTATAACATTACGCCGGAGGAAGGAGCATACACGGATAAGTCGAAACGTTTTGTAAAGACCTTGTAAATATAAATATTATAAAACGCGGTAATAGCGTCTATATCCGTTGTCAGTACTTCAACACCGCGGAGTCGGTACACAATTATTATAATACCCGTGTTATATATTATGTATGATATTGTTTAACAACTTGCATTCATTACGATTTACGTCTTATTCACGTACACCTCGACCTTTTGTCCTGCGTTATTCCGCTGTAACTCGCGTGAGTACGTCTTATAATGTTATAACGCTATAAAGTTACGACTCGTACGCCGTGTCTCGCATTAATTGTTAATGTACCAACTATACGAGAATGTAGAACAATATACATAATATAATATGTACCATAAAGAATCTACCGCGATCGTTTTTACCGTACCTTGAACGCGTCTCGTAGCTCTTTTTCTTCTTGGTCCGCCGTCTTCTCCGCGGTACCGCCCATGTTGTACACGATTTCCACGAACTCTTGGAAACTGAACGCTCCGTCGCCTAAATATAATAACAATAACGCACGTGTATAGAGTATATAAATGTTATATTCGGCTTACGCTGTGCCGTTTAAAATTTGTGTCTATTTCAAAACTCGAAAGACTTTATACCGTTTTTTTGGTTTACCGAAAAAATAATAATATAAGTAACACAATTACCGAAGAAACTCGACCGATATATTAATATTATTAGACTGCAATGCGGCCAATACGTATTGTACACGACTGGAGTTCAGAGAACGTTTTCACACTCGGAGAACATGTAATTTTTTACAATTGACTACATCTCAACAGGTTCTTTAACTTTGTACTTTGTATGCGCTTACGATCAAATGTACCGTATGATATACGTGGACACTTGTATATAGTGTCAGTATATGCTATATACCAGGGTTGTCCAACCTTTTTTTACGGAGGGCCGAATATGAAGTTCACTTTGGAATCGCGGGCCGAAATTACTTAGGGATGCATAGACAGAAAATTTAATCGAGGATGGACAAGAATTATTTTATGACAATTTAAAATTGTAAATACATTTTATTTTAATATAGTTGTAAAAAATAACACCAGAAAAACAAATGTAGTCTATAATTTATAGTCTAATAAACTATTTTTTAAATTTTCAAAACATAAGTTAGCTTGGCAGGCCGTAGGTTGGAGACCTCAGTCTGCTATATACTATACATAGTGTCACTTGCTACTTGGACACTATACACACTACGTATGCTATACATTATATGAAGATATTAGTTCATTTTCGGATTATTAAATCGGATAATATTGCTATTCGTTATCGTTAGGTATAGTAGTATAATGTTTGTTACATGCGTTTGTCGAAATCAAGATGTACACAACACAAACGTCCCAACATATGTTTTATAACCGCGTAAGCGGAAATACTGAATTTAGACATACCATCTATGTCGACTTCTTGTAACATCGTTTCCAATTCTTCTTCCCTGGCAAACTGTCCGAGACTCCGCATTACTCGACCTAATTCTTCTTTAGTGATGCTACCGTCGCCGTCTTTATCGAATAATCTAAACGCTTCTCGAAACTCTAAAATAATGTACACACAAAATATTTTATTACCATCACTTTCGGATTGTTAAAAAATACTATTTACCCATGTGTACAATACATCATTATTATAGTTGTCAATAAAAATTAAAAAGTAAAATGCTTGAAAAATATAAAAGAAAAAATATAAAAGAATAACATCCTGGATTAATTAATCAATGAATTAATCACCCTGGATTTTTGGATTAATAATTGGATTAATAATACCCTGGGGCCTGGATTTTTGGATTTGTAATTTTTTTTTTTTTTAATATATTGAGTGACAAATAATCGTAAATAAAATGAAATTCAAATGAACAGTCCATCTGAACGGTTTTCTAATTCATAACCCCAGGATCGATGTTTATTTCAGCCGGGTATACCCGAGTAATGATTTCAATGAATTTAATTATACGTGCGAGTGTCATAAAGTTCGATATCAAACGAATAAAAGCTCGCGTGTAAACAATAATATTACGTTTTCCAAGAAATTGCAGTAATTCTTATACATTTAAATGAACTTTCTGTTGGATTTCTGTTTTAGAAATGGAAAAATGATTATTACTTTTTACCATAATAGTGAAGGAGACAGCATAATCACATAATAATAACTACACATGTGGTGCACGTTAAAAAAAAAAAAAAAAACAACAAAAAACACTCTTTTCGTGCAATATTTTTCAAGCCGCAATCTCCAACATAATAATGATAATAATAATAATAATAATAATGATAATAATATTAATAATAATAATATAGGTAATATTATAATGTTATTTATTTTGTAATCCGTTTCGGTGGTGCTTCACCTTTCATTTGTGCTTTGGTAACGTGCACTAAGTTTCTATCGGCAGGCTGAACAGATTGTGGACATACTTGGGTTTCCATTGGTTTCTCATTGCTTATAATAACTGCAGGTTTCGGAGCGGTGCCATTGAAGTTATTACCGTGGTTCGTTACCGTCGCCGGCTTCAAAGTGTTTACTGCACCGGGCGCTGTTTGCTCGTCTATTTGCCGGTTCTATAATTATAGTACACAACAAACTACCATGTATCACAAAGCCGCGAAACAAACACAGTTTATATACATAATATACAATAACATAAAATGTTTATGTACATGAGACTGCGATCTCATTTGATCTCGCGCGATATATTCACTCGGTGGAAAATGCATGTCCATAATATATACGTAGGTATATTACTCGACTGTGAACAAACCACACGCATTGCATGTACCGACGTATATATATATATATAAACATGATGTGCTGTATGTATATCTTTTTTATCTTTTTTATATTACAATTTAAGTGTATTCAAAACGGTGCGCTTTATAAAAAAACCAAAATTACCATTTAAAAACACAATCGTAAACCTGCAATAACTATGGTGTTGGAAATAATAAACAGGCAATCGTCAAAACGCTGCAATTATATCTCATCGTTATTCAGATCGGCGCACTGAAAACGGATATTAAACTCGCGTAAAATGGACAAACTAGGAGACGTCCAAACAATCGATCCCGGGTTGTTCTAAAATTATAAATAAACAGTAATACATTTACAGTGAATGCGGACTCCACGGATATGGGGACCTACCACCAAATTACATGTTTGATCCGATCAAAATATAATATTCCTAATAAATGTAATAATTAATAACAATGCGTATAACAATTAAATAATATAAACACTTGGATATGCCGGAAATCGGTGGTCTAAGACGAAATGAAACCCCATGCCGTCATTTTTCATTGCAAGCATAAAATTAAAATGTCGACTATTTTTGATTCGATATTTTGCATTAGAGGTCTAGATCTAATTTGCCGTCTGTTTAATTCAATTTCGAACACGCACCTACATACAACGTTGTTTTCGTCAAACTTTCTATGAATACTTAATCGTTCGTCCAAATAATTATATAAAAATTAACGTAATATTTTTAAATTTATGAGATATCTAATCCAAATACTTTATGCGCATTAATTACTTATATATTTAGATTAATTTTCAAACACGTATAATACTGCGAGCTCGGTTGCATGTGTCACTGGCCACGAAATTAATCCTATTACATCGCATCTTCCATTAATCATCAAAAGCTCTCGTCATTTATTCCCGACATGATTTTACGGCGAACCGTCTCTCATTTATTACACCAAAATTATGCATATATATATTAATATAATAATATGCTTCTGAATTGCGTTTAAACTAGGTCATATGTAATTTTTACACTGTCCGGCTATTATTTTATTAAATGAACTTGTTAAATTATAATATTGTCGCTCATATAAGTATATAATAATAAACATCATAACACGCTGCAGGTCTAGAATTAAAGTAGGTATTTGAAGGCCGTCGGTACGGTCGGTTATTACTCATCAGCTATTTGTTCAACAGACAACACTAGGTATTATATTTTTTATAATATAGGAAAACATGATGCAATATTGATACGAAAAAATATATTTTTTTCGATATCCATTTCACTCGGTAAAAATTAGTAATTACATTTCAACAAAACCATATAATGTAATAAAAGTATTATTACTATTATTTAAATTACTGTATCTTACTAGAAAACCTACCTACAGGTCGAATTGCGTCAATCCGTCTTAATCTCGATACTTATATACTTAGCTATACGTTATTATTTTATAATATGTTAGTACTTTTTAGCAGTAGCTGTATTTTTGTTTATTATATTTATTATATTTTTAATTAGATTCGACAGTTTAATTAATTTTTAGGCGAGGTTGAAACAGATCTAATTAAACAGGATTTACTTACTCAAACATAAAATTGATATCTCTCCGCAAATGTTTATAGATGTCAAATGCACCTGCATTAAACACGTAATACCAAATTATAAACAGAGTCTGAGGTTAGATTGTTTTTAGTTAATTTAATTGATAATGTCTAATGGATTCTGAACTTCTACTACTTCATCATTCAGTTATAGTTTTAATGTCTAAAACATGTATGAAATCAATTTTTTAACTATACGTATTTGTCTATTTTTGAATTTGCGTATTTATATTTTTTAGGCTAATATAATACATAATAAGTATATAATATTTATATTGACTATTGATAAAAACTCTCACTTATTCATAGGAGATATGTTGGATTACTCGCATATGATAAAAGAAACATATACCTAATATGGTCTGGTGTTTTAGGTAACTCGCACGTACAGTGTTTTGTATTAAAAAGTTCAATTTTCATTAAAATTGAATAAATGAATTATATTATGCAAATTAAAACTACTTTGGTCCCTCCTGTAACATAATGTTTTTTCGGAAAACCTATATCATTCAGTTTTTCCACAAGTGATATATTTATTTAATATTTATACTTTACTCAAATGAGCGACGTATAGACGAGGGAAAAATCGGTCTTAATTTAATATGTAAGTTCATATCTACCTATATCGCAGCTTGGTCACATTCGACGCATAAAGTGTAGTATATATAATGTAGTATATGTTGTAGTTACATAATGTGTATGTAATTCGTATATAATGTATAACTTTTTTATTTTTATCTTTTTGCTTTTGGGATAGATTGTACGACTATAAAGCTAAAATAATGAATATATATTACAAATTGAATTAGGTTTTTTTTTTTGTTCTCCCAACAAATAAATCAAACGAAATGTTGTCCATTTAAATCAAGTGCTCGCATGTAGTACTGTGATATGTATAATATTATCTGAATATTGTCAATATATTATAAACTGCAATATATGATAACGTTATCGATATACTTATGCAAGTATTAAAAACTCTATTGGCTTCTGAGATGTTTTTTCGAACAACATTACAGTTGATTTGTACGCTGTGGAGGTACATCATAAAATATACCGCACTAATATTATATCTACTAATAGATAACGAACGTACTAGCTATATTTATTGCAAAAGTTATTTTTTGTTTAAATTTTTTAGAATAACTCAATTGATTGTATAGGCATTAAACTACACATCACACAAATAATGCCTTATAAACATTTAATACAAAACGTACAATCTCTTTATTTGCATTAATTAATTCGTGTATCCTACAGCTTGTTACCATATCATAAAATATACTTATTTTGTATATAATTAAACACGGACTTAGTACGTTCACTAAAGTAATGGAAGACTTATGTTGTTTATGCATTATTTTATGTTACTCGTTTTTCTTTTATCATTCTTGTATAGAACAAAATATTAATCAAAAACTACACGTTTCGCCATTAAATATTGGTTTATTCATAATAACTTGATTTATTCATAAAATATTAGTATAGTGTGGCATAATATCATACAAAAACGTTTTGAAATATTTGTAAGTAATTTTTTGATTCGATGTATATTTATAAAGGATTGTGTAACATTATTCACAATAACATTTAAATCTGTACAAGTGCCTGAGATTATATTCGCACATCTACAATGTGTATAGATACTTATAAAAAAAATTGCTTTTATTGATATAAGGATACTATATTAATAATATTTTTTAGAATATAATATTTAATGTAAATTTAAAGCAATGTTATACATTATTTCAATTCCGAGCAAAAAAAAAAATAAATATGTATTCATATTGGTTTTTCGTCTTATACAATTCTGTATACCTTCTAATATACTCTTGCTTATTATTTTTATTCTCAGACCTCATTTGGCCGTATACAAATTATCAACCATAATTAATTTGAAACTTAATACTATTATTATGCTGGCTAAACATTTAATACAATTCGTAGTTTTAATTTTTTATCAGAATAGTGTAATTTATTCAAAATTCTAAGTTAATTAATGGTTATATTAAAATTAAAAAATGAACCGTCCATAAAGCTTTTTTGATCATTATGAAGGATTTAATTTTTACAAAAATTAGTAATAAAAACTTTTTTAAAATTAAAATGTATAGAATTGGTATTTAATAGGATTTTTAGTATAGTTATAATATGAACAAGATTACTTTTTTTAAAAAATCAAATGTTTATCATTGCTTTTAAATTTAATGGTACCTATCTGACATCCATTCCATTGAACATTGACTCGATTAACTCTATGTAATATTAGTATTTTTCTCAAAATCTATAACTTAATAAACTAATATAAATATTTAATATTAACTATAAACATTCAGGTTACTGTTTAAAACTAATTTCATAATTGACCATTGGATATAGATCATTGCAAAACAGATTCTTAAATTATCATTCGACATATAATTAAAACCATAGTATACTGTTAAACGCGGTTAACAAGGAAACGGTTATTCACGGTAGGGAAGAGGTGAAATTATAACTATCTGCAAGATTACAACTGTATCCATATGATTATTAAAGGGATTGTAATCCATGACCTTCTGTCTCTGTCTATTACACGCGCAACATAGGAATTTAAACGTTTTCTAATTCTAACGTACCTATCAACAATTAATGCGATGATAAGAATTTTGAAAACTGATTTGTATTCGTCGTTAATTCTACTTTAGATCGACTTTCCCACTTTTTTTAATTTTTGCACTTAACATTTCCAAAAATGAACTCTTGTCGATTATTATGTTTCCGATTTGTTTAATTTTATATTGTGAAATTTTGTGGGACAAAATGAAAAAAAGTGGGAAAATAGACTTGACGACGAATTTAAATCAGTTTTCAAAATTCTTATCGCATTAATTGATCGATTGGTACGTTGGAAATAGAAAACGTCTAAATTCCTCTATTTCGCGTGTGATAGACAGAAACAGAAAATCATAGTTTACAATCCCCTTAATCATTTTATTTGTACCTTAGAGTAAACCGGGGATGTTTTCACATTTTTAAACAGTAATGTGAGTAATGTATATCTGTACAGTGTACAGGTTTAAACTAATTTGGTATTTTAAAAAAATAATTTTTTATGAGAGATTTACATAAGTTTAAATTAATATTACGGTTTGTTATT
Organism: Chaitophorus viminalis; assembly: GCA_025469195.1. Lineage (NCBI taxonomy): Eukaryota > Metazoa > Arthropoda > Insecta > Hemiptera > Aphididae > Chaitophorus > Chaitophorus viminalis. The sequence goes on from JAIPRK010000268.1 coordinate 263,657, forward strand.
ATGAACTTTCAATTTGACGGACGATGGTTAACATATTTCACTATGGCATTATAATATGTACATAGGTACCTACCTTTATTTTACCAAGGCAACGTTTAAAATTAAAATATATACAACAGTATCTGCAAGTACGCTTGTAGTTAGTTTTTAAGTTCAAATTACATAAAGCCTGCGGTAAAAAAAACTGTTTAAAATTCTTAGTGATGATACTTCAAGTACATTGACATTTTACTAAAACTAGGATTTTAAATAATACAATGTGTGAGTTTGCGTTGAAAAGTCAAGTGGTGGTGAACTCTTATACGTTGTACACGGTGAACAAGTGGAAGGATCAATATTTTAAATACATATCCCTCACTTCACCAGTTCACCCAGAATCTAAAATATAATAACCTTTAAAAATGTATGTATCGTAATGATTTTTAAATGAAAACTAATACTAAATGAACAAGTTACTGATACGATTATTATTCTTATCTCAGCTCGTGTAAAAATCAATTATGAGTTTCATCAAATGGTGTTAAAAACGTTTACGTCATCGTCTCATTAGAAAACTTTTAAAAGGGTAGATTTTGAATTATCCGCGAATGTCGACATCGAACGCTTATCTTAATTCAACGTAAATAACTTTTATTACTCACTATATTAAGTTGCCCTACACACCATTTTGAACAGTATTGATTATTATATTATTATATGAGAATGTGAAATGAAAATTCTTCAGTGATAAAACAATATTGATTTACTGTCATTTATGGAAATATTAATTTCGCACTACGATGTAGTATGATAAATTTACCGTTTACGGTACTCAACTTTAGTAAAAGCCAAACGACTGGAAAAATGATTATTTTAACAAAATTTAAACTTTATATTTAATAATTCGAAAACTAATTGAAAGTGATTATCGCTGGTAACCAGTGCTACTTCAGTGTGTGATTAAAATGCCGTCGGCCTTTTCTACACCTGTTTCACCACGTCGTATTGACAGTTGTCATGGCTAATCGACGGTAGTGCGAGATTAATGTCAATCAAACCTTCGGCTCGGAGCCAATACGAAATAAGGTTACGGTAAAATGCAAACTCTTCGTCTAGACGACATTTCGTATACCCATAACATATATGATGCATAAGTGCCAAAAAGTATGCGCTATGCAATATGTATGTACAGTAATATTTTATATTTAGATGTTCATAAAATATATTTCCTGGTTGCATTACATTGATTGTCGTTTAGAGTCAACATAGGTACCTACGTATTAATATATGTTTTTTTTTTAACAATAATATATGCACACCGGAACGAATTATGTAACACCTGAATATTAAATAATGATCATGACGCGATGAAATGTTGGGCAACATTTCAAACTATATAGGTAATAACGGTGAAAAGGTTCTCAAACCATTTTGAATACTCGCCGCATACAGTATATTATAATCTAAATCGCATGTACTATTATAGGTAATGCTCTAGTAAACGCGCGTATATCAAAAACAATTATTGTTTCAGACTTGAGAAACTGTAAAATGTTGATTTCACGAATTAGGTAATTGGTATGGCACCTAATGAAATTGCACGTCACGCGAATTAAAAAGCGTTTAATCTCAATTATAATATTATATGATAGTACACGTACTCATTTCGGAACCTGCAGGACGAGCGGGTGATTTTCTGTACGAGGAAAACCGTTTGAAATATACCTACACGATATGTTTGTATAATCTACTGTGTACCTTGATATGTATTATATAGTTAATCTTCTCGTTGTCGATTCCATTATATATTAATTTAAATTCATGTACAATACACACATACACACACACACACACACACAAAGAGATAAATATATAATATTATATTATGTCCTAATAATAATAATGTTTACGTATTGTTGTATATAACAATGGATACTCACGACAAAATTCCGTATCTGATTCACCAGCGGCGAGGGTGAAAAGTATTTTTCGAAAACCGACGATATTTTCCCGTCCATGATGGTTGACCTTTGTATTATATTATTGTTTATATTATTATTAATAATAATGAAGCAATATAAATTCACTCGAACACAAAATCGTAGTATATATATATTTTATAATATTGTAATATCGTCGGGCTATATCGTGAAAACTGAAAATAATCCCGGCGCCGACGACCGATTGTTTTGTTCTCGTATATCGGAAGTAGAGTATCTTCGTACAAATCGAATTACATAATCATCCCTTTTTTTATACCTCTTCCTCTCTCTCTCTCTCTCCCACGCGAGTGATCAAGGAGTCTTGATCTTTGTCTCTGCGTTTGCCTGTTTCTGCTACGTGCGTATCTTTCTCTCTTTCTCTACATAAATATTATATACATTATACGGTAACTATCTCGTTCTACGTGCGATCTCGTACGACGTGTGTGACGCACTGATGCGTGTGCTTATAAGTAAACATATACATCACATATATACGTGTTCTACGGTGGTGTGATATTTCCTACGTAATACTTGTGATTGTATATTCTATACAATTATTCTTGTTGTTATTATTATCACTGCTATTGTTAAATATTATTACGCACGTCGGAATGGACACGAAAATATTGTAATATAATAATATACAGACGTAGTGACAATATAATACAACAGCGTGTGCACGTCCTTATACGGAGTAGAGCTTCGGCGACGATTGTGGTGGTGGTGGCGGTGGTGGCGATACGTGTTCGCACGACGTACTGTAGAAGTTTTTCGCCGGGTCGCGGAGATGAAGCTGCATGACTTCGTGGGGTACTGCACAAGCACGTTCGGACTCGCGGCTGCGACGGCGGACAATAAACACTAGCGCAGCGGCGGCGGCGGCGGTGGCGATGGGCGCACACAAACTTACACAAAGCACACACAAAGCACACACAAACTTACACAACACATACACAAACTTACACAATACATACACAAACTTACACAACACATGCACAAACTTACACAACACATACACAAACTTACACACACACTTACACAACATGCACATACACGCGCGCGCGTGCGCTCGCGCCAGGGAGTTTATCCAAAACTCGTTTATTCTTTTTTTTTATATATTTTTTTTTATTTTAAATGAAATATCGCATGCGCTCGCCTCTCGCTTTCTGTTCTCTTACTCTCTCTACATCGGTGTTTCTCTCTTGCTCAATCATTTTCTCTCATTTTCTCTCATTCCTTTTCTCTCATTTTCTCCCATTCTCTCAGTAAATTTCTTTCTCTCTCTCTCTCTCTCTCTCTCTCTCTATTTCTATCTTTCTCTTTAGTCTTTCGCACATGTTTTTCTACGTCGCCGCCGAAAGGGTATATACGAATAGAGTTTCACTGCCCACCCGCGCGCCACCCAACATCCGATATCGAATTTCCAGCGGCGGCCGCGATAAATCTTCTCTCCACCGCCGTACTGCATCACCACGCCTGTAGGCTATATACGCTTTTCTCATTCCGTCCGTGTAATACAGTACGTATAATAATACACGTCTAAGTTTAAGTTTATACATTATACATGTATATATTTGTACATATGTAGAAACATATTATATCTTTCTCTCTCTTTCTCTCTATTTCTTCTTCCCAAACTGTTCCTTCCGTTATATTTTCTCTCTCTCTTCGAACGCATAGAAACGAAGCTTTTCGTACATTTAATCGCAGACGATCAAATTCTAATAAATTATATGATAAACATATATAATACATTTTTACACGCGTACGGTGAGAATCATATACTTAGAATAAGGATTCAAGCTACTCTCAGCTCTTTCTCGCTCTATCTCTCTCTCTCTTTCAATCTCTTACACAATCTTTCCGTTTATTCAATACATCAGATTTATCAAGTACTCTGGCATCTTATGGTATTAACAGAGTTCTTTTTTCGACTCTTTCCATTTGTTATATTTACACATCGTTTCTAGCGCGCGCATCCGAAAATCGATTACATACAAAACCGACATGACAATGGTACAATGTCGTGTTTATGCGTAATAATACTGTAATGTAAACGTTGAATTTTTTATTTATTTACTCTTGTAGATGTAAACAAATAACAGATTAACGTAGCTCTATTATGTTCCTATAGGGGTTTCATGTGCTGCATTCATTTAAATAACATATCGAAGCGATTTATAAGGAATTTACGTGGTGTTTTTCTGTTTTTGCCAATTTTTTACGCCCAAATACATGTAATGTGCACAAAAATATGAAAAAATGCATAAATATATATTATAATCAAAAAAAAACCTGTATATCGATTACGGTTTAATATCGAATGTGTTTAAATTTTTAAACTTTCCCTTTTTCAGACCGTTTGTCTGCAAGATTTTATCTTCACGGTCCACATCTATAGTGTAGTTCCCACTACATAAAATCCTCGCGCATAATTATTCAGCAATTCAGCATCATTGAATTCATATACGATTATATTGTATTTTACGTTTATAATATTCAAATTTCCTATTTACAGTTTCTAATTGAAATCCACAAACTCAATTCATTATTTTCAGCCGTCTGCTCATCTATTTAAACTTATTTAATCAGTACTTTGGGTAAATCAGAAAACGGACAGCTAGCTGGGCTAAGATACTTTTAAAACATTTCAATTTTCAAGGCAAACATACTGATTTTCTGTTTTATATATGAATAAATTAATTTGCTTAAATATAGTGAGCCTAACTCCACGTTATCCTAATACTTAATCTCATAAAGATATTCTATAGAGCAATATAAAATTAACTGAATTTTAGTATGAATGTTTTTCATTTTTTTAAGGTAGGGAGCTACGAATAGGCTATAAATTTTTATTCACCCGTAGTGTTTGCTGTTTAATTTTTCACTAAAATGTTCAATGATTCAGATTTAAGTTCACTGTTGAGTAGATAAGATTTAAGGGTGACCATGATCAAGTGCACTTGATTAATATATATATATACCGTATGTCCCAAAAAACAGGGGCCACTTTACCACACATTACCATTTAAATATTTTTCAATTCTGTTTGTGGGACATTATACTAGACTAATGGATCGTAAATTTCTATGACTTACAATATTTTTAACTCATGTATCTTGCGCATACGCAATAAAACTTACATTTTTTTAAATAGCAACCCGTAATTTGAATATCATATTCGGGTTCATCTATTTTTTTCAAGCAATTTTGATGTATCAACTTGTGTCCTAAACCCAAAATTGACTAAACTAGAGCTAAGTAAAATTCAATTTAATTAATTTTTTTTTCTAACTATACGTACTTATTTTTTTCTTTACTTATTTTTAAACTAATTAACTATTTACTATTTATGAATTATTATGTTATTTTGTTATTACACATTATGAAATTGCATATGGTCTTAATTGGCCGAAACCAAAAAAGAATAAGAAGTGTATTTTTGTTTCCATCAGAATTATAAATAAGTATCTTTAAGTATAATAATGAGCATTGGTGTTTCTGGTTTTGTTATCTAAACACCATGGAACAAACAATCAAAATTATTATTAAAACATAGTTTAAACATGTATTTTCAAGAAACAAAATTTTTATTTTATTTTTTTTTAACAATACTATACATTTTTATTTACAATTTAATATACAGAAATTACAAAAATAAACTATTCAATAAACTGTTCAAAAGTCCCTCCGTCGCGTAAAGTGCATGCCTCAAACCGACGTAAACATTCACAAGTAGTTACTGCCAGTATTTGGTTTTCGTTTAAGAGGTTACATGCGTGTTTAACTTTATTTTTTAAATCTTGGATGTTGATTGGAGGATCAGCATACACAACATTTTTCAAGTGTCCCCACAAAAAAAATCTAACGGTGTTAGATCTGGTGACCTTGGGGGCCACTCTACTGGTCCATGTGTCGCAATAAATTTTTCGCCAAATCTTACTTTCAAAAATTCTTGGACAATTCGAGCATTATGAGCATTTTGAGCAGGTGCTCCGTCTTGCTGATAATAAATGTTTCTACGTAAATCTATAGGTAAATTATCAAGGAGTAATTGCAAGTCATCACGTAAAAAATCTAAGTATCTTCTTCCCGTTAAAGTTCCGTCATAGAAATGGGGTCCAAGTAACTTACCACCAATCAAACCTACCCATACATTTGTACCCCAACATGTTTGGAAGTTTTTAGGAACAGCTCAGTAAGGATTTTCATTCGACCAATAACGATTATTTTGTTTATTTAATATTCCATTATTTGTAAATTTACTTTCACCGGTCCACAAAATATGATTAATTAATAATGGATCATCCTCAGATGTTACCATAAACCATGAAATAAAATTTAATCTTTTTTCTGGGTCTGTTATGCGTAAATGTTGGACAAAGTCTGGTTTGTAAGGGTGTAGTTTATTTTTTTTAAAAATCTTATAAACTAAAGTTTTAGGTATGCCAACTTCATGTCCGACGTGTCGAACAGACGAACGTGGGTTAAGATGTACATACGCTAAAACTTGATTTTCAATAATTTCATTAAAATGTTAATTTACCCGTGGTTGTTGTTGAACAGCATTTGTTCTATTAAATGAACCAGTTTCTATCAATGACTTCAAGTTTTTGAACATAAGTACGATTGGGGTGATACCGATCTGGATATTGCTGAGCGTACATTCTTGTTGCTTCTCGTGCGTTCCTATTACATTTTCCGTAGATCAATAGTAACTGAACTCTTTCG